>VDFB02278974.1:0-83447 GCA_007258455.2 Sequoia sempervirens
CTAAGTTGTATAAATGCATTTCGTATGGTACTACTGGTGGACCGTTGAATAAATAGGATTAGTAAGCTATTCAACTGTGAACAGCACTTTTGATAGTACAACTCTAGTTTTCCCAAGGTTTTACAATTGTATCCTATACATATTACAGCAAAATTCTAGTTGCATGAAATAACATGGATATGTATGCTATCTCAAAGCATGATAAATCAGGCTGCAAGATAACGTTGATACCTATGATAAAAGTGTTTGTCATAGTAAAAATGTGCTTGTAAAAACACATGGTAATGATAAATAATAGAAAATAATTTAACACTCAAAAATCCCACAATTCTGTACCAGTCAATGTGGGAGGCTGAACTTAAATAAAAGGCCAAAGGGAAGGAGGGTTTAGATACACCATAAAATTATTTGACTAAGAGAAATTTCATACAACTAGGGAAGGTTGTTTGTCATACTTGCATAATTTTTGTCATTTGCATGCTCATACCTCAATCCTAAATTGCTCTAACTTCCAAATTCTGCATTCAAGAATTAGTTCAGCATGGACAAACATACTGCAAGGTCTAAAAGAGCGTGCAAAAGAATTATAGAATTTGGAAACCAAAATTTGCATTTTGGCATAATTCTAGGGCATCACAGATTTTGGATAGTCAAGCATGTTAACATAGTCACAAAAAGATGGATTTATTCACAGGAGGAAATACCTGTACAAAGCAAAAAATGTCAATGGAATTTCAACCATCATTGGAGAGAATGAACACTATTGTGTATCAGTTTATAGAACTGAACTTAAGTAGCAACAGCTTTTTGTTGTACTCTTAATGGGACACCAGTGCTTATTATTTCTTATATCTATGTATTCTGTGGGAAATGTGAAGATTGTCAATCCAGTAGTCTTCTTTGTTATTTGAGAAGTATCTTTTTTTGAGTTGAAGGGAAAAACATCTACATTGCTACATTTAACTGAGAACTAATGCAGTGATTTTTAATCAATAAGGTGGTTTCAATTGACTTTATCAATGGTGGAGAGGGACATGGTGTCATTCCAACTACAGTAAAACTTGGAGGCGCTCTTAGAAGCTTTACAACAAAAGGACTCATTAATCTTAAGAAAAGAATTCAGGAGGTTAGTTTCTATTCCTGTGCTAATCATATTTGAAGTGAACAATAGGCATTCATCTTGTTTTAATAATTAGTTCATACATTTATCTCATTTGATACATGAGATGGTGATTCATTCAAAAAAATAAAATATGTTGGTGTGGTTTAATTTCAGGTAATTGAAAATCAAGCTGTTGTACACAGATGCAGGGCTTCTGTAGAGTTTTTAGAAGACCAACCAATGTGCCCTGCTGTTGAGAATGATGAAAGTTTGCATGATCATGTAACAAAGGTTGGACGAACCTTGCTTGGTTCAAATAATGTGAAACCTGCACATCCGGTAATGGCAGGTGAAGATTTTTCATTCTATCAACAGAGAATACCAGGTGTCCTTTTTATTATTGGCATTCAAAATGAAAAAATTGGGTCAATCCATTCGCCGCACTCCCCATTTTTCTTTGTGGATGAAGATGTACTTCCTATAGGAGCAGCCTTACATACTGCAATTGTAGAAATGTATTTTGACAAGAATAAGAATAAGGTAAATGGATCCCCTCTTGAAACAGCACATACAGAATTATAAGTAGCTTAGATTTCCGAATTTTGGCTAAAGGACTTTTTTTCCATTACAATTAAGGAGAAATGTTGATGCTTATAAAAGTGATGTGTGATTTCTGAATTTACAATCAATTTAGATTGAATGATGAGTTTACAAGGACTTCATCAAAAATTGTAACTTTCGTTGTTTGAACTCTTTTAGCTGGATCAGTTTATGAACATTTAAGTTATATAACTGTTCATTATGCATTTTTGTTTGTTGCTAATTGTGAAAATTCAGAGAGACAAGCTGGCCGTAGTTCTAAATTAAAGCAAAAACAAAATCAAAGAACATTTGTCTTCATATGTGACCTGGTCATTGAGTTTCACTGTACTGATGTCTATAGATTTCTCTTGCAGTTTTACACACAGTTTTTGAACTCTTGCGGTTATGTCAAATGCCAGAAATTGGATGTTTCTTTACAATTTTAAAAATGCATTACAGAGGATTAATAATAATATCTGACATATCTCAACAAATTTGTGCATTACATTAGATATAAGCAAAGTACACCGGGTATTTGCTACTCCATAGCACATTCTGCAACCATTACAAAGCAAATAACGAAACCAATACCAACCAGTCTTAAAAAGAAGGACCAAGGGACTTTAAAGAAAACCCCTAAATAAAACAAACCAACACTGTACTCTGCTTACTTATAAAAACTCCCAAAATTCCACAATATCCTAAATTTTATAATGTTTGTAAATGGGTTGGAGTATACACTAGTTGGTTATGATGTTGGTAGAACTCAATAGCTAGGTTCAAACACTTGGTAGTATAAAGTTATAAAGCTTGGATTCGTTTAGAATATGACCAAAAGTTGTGTGTTCCATGCTTTGGGCATTGATGGCATTGATGGCATTGATGGTGGTTTTTAAGAGCTCTCTTTGGTAATTATCCATGGACTAAGGCTCTTGGTATCTGATAGAGTCAAATCTCCTCTTTGGATTGAGTTTTTCATCCTTCCTCTTTCTCTTAGCTCTTTTATTGACCATTTCATTTACCCTGTAGAGCATTTTAATTGATTTGGACAGGATAAGTTTTATTTCTCTTCCCTACTAAAAGATAGAGGGTTCAAGTTGAAATCAATGTTTGAAAGGGTCTCAAAGAGGATTGATATTTAGATGAAGATAAACTTCACACTATATTCTTTGTGTCAATTTGCCCAATGCCTGTTTTAGTTGTCAATAATTAACTAACTAAAAATAAAGTTTCTATGTAAGTACTTATACTTTTAATTACCAAAATGTTTATTCATTTAATAATCTGCTGTAAAACATTAATTAAAGCATTAAAAAAATACATCAGATTTATTTCAAATAAATAAATAAAGAATTGAGGTTGTAGTTGTTCATTTTAAGCTTAAAATGGAAATGAGAGAAGACGTGTTTGATTCAAAGGTTGCCAAAGTTGCAAATGGTTGAGATGATGACGAGGAATATTTTATGTCATTGCATTTTGACTATTGAACTTTGTTTCTACAATTGTATGTGTTTATGAGCACACAATGTCATGTTTGTCTAGATGCACTAGTGCCCTTTGCACTCTAGAGTCCTTTGTTGTGCTTTGGTGTATTATGCACATTGTAGTGTACACTTCAACTTTTGGAATTGATCTTGACTAGGAACTAAAGGTAAAAGTAGTCCTTGAAGATTGATTTTGGGAATTGTCACAATTAGATTTCAAACTAATTTAATGTAATATCTCGAAATTGGAATTCTTGTAATTTTTGCAATAATAGCATAAAATGTAGAAATTCTCACTTTTTGATCACCCAGATTCCAATGTGGGCAAGGTGGTGAGAGAGCATACAATGATCAAAGTATTAATTTGCAACAAGCCACACAATTCTACAATGTGAAAAATTTAAACAATTAACCATGCCATGGCAACATTCCCATCTATACTTTTAATTATCAAGCTATGTGGTGGAGAATCACACATTTGATTACAATTTGATTGATTAAATGAAGAATTACTCATCTAATTCAATACCATGAATATTGCAATTGACCTAGAATTCAAAAATAGTAATTCTATCAAACAATTGATGTGCTGTCATGTCCCCCGAAATTGTAGCATTTGGATAAAAAACATCAAAAACAAAATAAACAAAATACATATTAAAACTATTAACTATTTAATATTATTATAATTATAATTATCAAAGGTAATATTATAATCATAAATATTAAATATAATATTGTAATTACCAAAACATAAATACTAAATATTATAATCATTATAATATATTAACATGAAATACATAAATATAGAAGATTGTGACACATTGAAATAAGATAATGTATATGTAGCCATTTATTGCTATCATACTTCAGTATTAGAGTGCAAAATATTAAATTCAAATAAATAAACAAACCATTATAAATAATAATATTATAAACTATAAATATTATTATAAAAAAATAAACATAATTATCAATATAGAAAATATATATTAAGAAACATATATTAATATAAAACATATTACAAACTATTGCAAAAGACAAGGAATCACATAGAAGCTATATGGGATTCCATTCAAGGTAGCACCAATAATATGGATGGTCATATCGAATGCAACTTGTGTGCTTGATTGAAGACAACCGTTTGTAATAATAAGACAACAATCAAGCTTAATATTTAATATAAACAAATGTTTATAGCTCCCGACTCATTAATCTTGAATGACTTCATGAATATATTAGAAATCAAGTGTAGCGCTAAGATAACAAGGAAAGACAACGACTTAGTAGTATAAGCTAACATTGATTAGAATTATCCATGTACCGACTATAATTAATGAAAGGTTTGTGAATGGTAGTGGATGAAAAGAAGCGTCCATTGGTAAGAGTTTGGTGAAGTGGTGTCTCCTTCTATAGAGACATAAGGTATAAATAGGGATAAGAAATAGAGGGAAAAGGGGGGGAAGAGAGGAGGATATTAGGAAAAAATAAATATACTATCTGCAACAAGAATAATATCGTGGCTGGAAAATAAAGAATAATTTCTGCAGATTGGCCAAAGTAGCCTAGTAAGTATTTTTTGTTTGTCAATTACTGTTTAAAAAATATGTTAAGGGTGTAAACAATGGTTATGGTAAATATTTTATAATTAGGCTAATAAGAAGTTTAATACATTATGAAATAAGAATTAAAATAATATCTTATGCTTATGTATTTGAATATGATTGATAAGTATATTAAAATAATATCTTATGCTTATGTATTTGAATATGATTGATAAGTATATTTAAAATATTAAGATTGGAAAACATGTTAAACATAGTATGATTGATAAATATATGTTGGTGGCTGATAAATACAATGTATACATCATAATGTCTGTAAATTGATGTTATTTGTTATTGTCATTTGGGATATGCAAGTTCACATGTTATTCCTAGTTGGATACCTAATGGGGTTATGATGATTTATTCTGTCATAATTGTTATGAGAGTAACCATATAAAACAACCAATATGAGGGAATTGAGGGCTTACAAGGAGGGGGAACGACGTTGAGATCATCTTCTAAGTACACCACCCCATGGTGGATGGTTGAGGCTTGCCACATGTAGGCCAAAGGGGCATTGGAGGTTGCTCTTGGGCTTAGGAGTGATTTTCGGGACACCCTGCTATAGTTGCACCCCCAACCTCCCATCATGGTGATTAATTGAATCACAATGGTTATGTATTCAAGTGCATTCAAGTTTAAACCTTGTGATTTATGTATTCAAATGTATTCAAGTGCATTCAAGCATATACCTTGTGACTTATTTATTCATGTCTATTCAACTGTGACTTATGTATTCAAATGCATTCAAGTGTATACTGTGTGACTTATGTGTATTCAAGTGTATCAAAGTACATACTATGACTTATGTGTATTCAAGTGCATTCAAGTGAATAATTTGTGGCTTACATTATGATTTATGTGTGATCATGTGTATACTTTGTGACTGGTATTCATGTATATACCTTGTATCTTACTTGCATTCATGTGTATATCTTGTGACTTGCGTGCATTCACACTTTGCGATTTATGTGTGTTTATGGGTATACTTTGTAACCCACATGTATTCCAACATATACTATGTGTATTTATGTGCATGCTTCATTAAGTATATCCATGTGTTTGCTTCATTTCAAATGTGCCTTCAACAAAGGTTACTCCATGGGTGTTTATGATTACTACATAGTATAAGAACCGTGTCTATCAAAACACCTCTTGAGTTTGGAGGTACTAACAAATTAACTTATTTGAAATTGAATTATCATTATTAGTATCCAAATGCAATAATGACAAGTAACTATCAAATCGAGAAAAGTGGGATTCCCTCAAACTTGGGATACAAAAGGGATTGAAGAAACCAATTAGGAATACAACTTTAGTTAATTATGCAAATTAGGTTGATGTGTGAAGGGACTTCAATGTTAGGTACCTTGAATAAATTTGGTACGAATCAAGTTTTAACAAAATTGATTACATAAGCATAAGTTAAGTTAAATCATAGACCCATAACCCATAAACCCTAGGATCATTCTCATCTCAAAAATTGGTTTAAAGTGATTGCTTGAGGACAAGCAATCTTGGGCAGGGTGGACTGTCATGTCCCCCAAAATTGTAGCATTGGGATATAAAGCATCGAAAACAAGATAAACAAAATACATATTAAAAACATTAACTATTTATTATTGTTATAATTATAATTATCAAAGATATTATTATAATCATAAATATTAAATATAATATTGTAATTACCAAAAAATAAATACTAAATATTATAATCATTGTTACCCGATTTTCACCCGCGGGCTCAATTAGGCAGGCTGCATGGGGAAAATTATGTTTTAAATTCGGCACGTGGATTAAATGTGGCTCCCATAAGGGTTGAGCCCAGCGTGTAGGTGTTCGGTTTTCATTGGGAAGGTCTTTATCTGACGCATTTGAGAACTAATGGAGGCATTGTTTCGCAGGGTTAAATCATACATTTGATGCTTTTTCACAACGAGGTCTGTTGGAAAGTATGCCTTAGTCAGATCTGGCATAAAATTCCTTAAGGAAGAAAGTCGGTGAGACCCTCCAGTTGTCTTGCCGACTGGCTGTTGTGCTATATTCATTTGAAATCCTTAGGTCATTGAGACATTTTTGGTCGCCATGAAGTTTTCTATCTCTCCTCGACTAAGGAAGTCCCGCCGACAGTTGTTCATAAGGTTAGCGTCGGGGAGAGTGGTTTACCTTCGCTGTGACCTCTGGCCGATAAATGGAACTCTCGGCGTAATGTTTTGAGCTCGGGGGGAAGTCTCGTTGAAAGGTTGTGGCTTCGGGGTGATGTCCTGCCGAATGCGGATGTCTTGCCGACGAAGGAGCACAGCGGTATAACTGAAGGGGATCGCTATGAGGTCTTGCCGACAAGCAATGGTCTTGTCGATAGCGATGGGTCTACGGTGGACTTCAGCGAAACCTATTGCCGAAGGTGGTAGTCTAGCCAAACGATAAGGGACATCGGTATGACTCTTGCCACCCGCTGTGACCTCTTACTGAAAGCGATATATCTTGCTGATGGTCTCGGTGATGGAAAGGCATATCGGTATGACTCTTAAGGGCTCGCTGTGACCTCCGACTGATAGCGATTGTCTGGGTGACCATTTTGGGACATCGATATAACTTTTTCCACTCGCTGTGAAGTCTCGCCGACAATTGTGTGTTATGCCGATAGCTGCTGTGGATTATAATCGCATCGGGGAGACATAGCTAGTGTCTCACCGACATGCAATTCTATTTAAAGAGCTTTTGACTGCCTGGAAAGCCTAAGTGGCATGTGTTCAACCAATCAGAGAAAGCCGAGGGCAAACCATTGACTGTTTGACTGTTGTGATCGCCCCTGTGGAAGATCAACGAAATGCGAGCGGTATGGATCTGCTATGTGATCAAAGGATGGTGGATTGGTTCGATGTCCAGGGGTGTCGTCTGTGAAGAGATCTAACAGGGGAGGTCAGATGCTGCTTCTCGAAGACGGTCAACTTGCAGAAAGATCTTGAGCAGGGAAAAGGAAACAAGGAAAAAACCTCAAGTCACAATGACAGCTGTGGTGTCTATTGGTAAAAGTAGATCGATATTAATGACTATACTGTAGACCATTCAGAGCGGCTCTCATGAAGCTCTCGAGGGTGGACACGGAGGCCAGAAGTTAATGCAATGGTTTCAAAAGATCTAAGGGCTACTCCTGAGGGAAATCCTTCACTGACGTGGACAAAGTGATGCACATTGAATGCAACATTAACTTCATTCCAAAAGATCTGAGGGGCTGATGTGTTCAGGAGACCGACACTTTGAATTTTTGTTGTATATATGGCATTTTTGCCTCTTTGTAAAGGAGTTCTGATTATGCATTCTGGAGAGTCAGTGGTTTTCCTTAAATCCTTTCTCAACTGATGTATGCATTGTAACTCATTTGGAATTTGGAGCACGATATATAGAATTTACCTTGGTTACCATTGATGGTTCAATTTTCCTTCTGGTTCTTGCAAAATATTGTGCATTTTCAGGTGATTGATCAAGCTACTTTGTGAAATTTTTCTATTTCCTTATAGCTTTGTCTCATGTTAGCATGCCTTTCTTTGCAAAAGTAGTATTATGTAGGTTACAAATTGTGTTTACTAAATTGCACATGAACTTTTAATTTGTGAAAAATTGCTTTTCCTTCTTAAAAGTGTGTGCATGTCAAACCTGTTTGTGAAATACTTATGCATAATCTGCAGAAACTTGTTGTGCAGTCCCATAACCATCATCAGTATTCAAGTGTAACTTGAGTGTCTCATTGCTCTTGTCAATTTGGTGTATCACCATAGGATTTAATTTTCATTTTCATGCACTCCTCCCTTTTCCTTACAAAATTAGTAGTTTAGGTGATACTCCAACATAGGAAGCCGACCTTCTCCGGAGGTTCTTTTCCATTTTTTAGGTGACCCACAAACTGGAAAATTCCCCATGTTTCTCTAGAAAGCTTAGTTTTCATAACTTTGCATAGGGTGCATTTCTAAGAGATAACAGTTTTTGGCACACCTGGTGGGACGGAGTCAGAACTAAAATTACATGTCTATTATTGGTTTTTGATATGCAACCAGTAAGCTTCAGGCCTTTCAGAGGTTAACATTAGCATATCATGGCGACTTCGTATACCAGTGTATCATTGAGGAATTCAAAATATTGAGAAATCTGGTGTTTTCCTCAATAATATCAGCCTTTGGAGGCAGTGCGAATAGCACCATGGCGACTCCAATTTAATATTAGTTGGTTTCAGCAGCCCAGGTACCTACAGTTAAGGAGGTTTGCTATCTAGACTTGCTTATGCTTCATATTTTACCTTGCAATGTCTAGTTATCAACAATATAGTGGTTATTTTCCATTTCATGAAGATTTAAGTTTTGGGTCTCCAAACAGTCTTTCTCCTCATTGCAACCAGCATTATCAGCAATCCTATCATGCTTTCAACCCTCCCACCCCTGCTTAATTCCCCTCGCAGCATATTAATTCCACTTTGAGCTAGCCTTGTAGCCTCTCGAGTCAGTCCCAAAATTCTAACAATGCGGATATTGAGTTGGGTAGCGTCAAGGAGATGTTGCTGCAGTTTCAAAGACGGATGTTAGACATAGAAAGGGAAAATGAGTATAATATGCAGCAGGAGGAGCTTGCTTATCAAGTTTATATTCATCAGCAGGAGGTTGAGACACAAAGAGGATCCTATTTAGTACAAGAATTTGAACAAAGTCAGTCTAACTCCCCTGAAGAACAAATTTCTCAAATGCCCCAGTCAACTGCTACCTTTCCAAATCCTTTCTTTGAGGAAGGGCTTCACTTTCCGCAGTTCAGTGTTCCAAGTTTTGAACAGAATGAGTTTTCTGTTGAAAAGAAAATAGAGGAAGAGCAGCCCACTGATCTAGACAACTTACTCCTGTGGGAAATGATTAAAAGGGTAAATCCTTTACATCTAGCTATAAAGTGTTTTCAATTGCAGCATCAAAGGATTGAACAAGAGGACATCAGACAGTGTGGTGAGTTGCTGGCAAATGGTTATCAACAAGATACTGGAGCATTGGACTTGGAAGAATAGCAAGAAGACAAAGCGGAAGTATCTGTTGGAGAGGATCAACTTTCAGTTTTGAATAGGAAGTTGTCTTCATTCTTTCAACATGATGAAGAATTTGTGGGTCTGTTCACACCAACAACACTTGAAGAGAAGGCTAATGTGGATTTTTATGAAGAGACATGACAAATATCATTGAACAATTTTGTTCAGCATTGGATGACAAAGAGGCATACCAGCTAGAAGTAATTGATAGTCATGATGAACTAGAACAACAGGTTCATAAACTTGAACAAATGCTGAAACAGCAGGAGAAGCCTCATGAACTTGATTTACAAGGTTATATATGGTTAGAGGAGCTCCCATTCTATTGTGCAGAAGAACTTGAGATTTCATCACCACTAGAATTGTTGCCTTCTTTTGTTGAAAAAGACAAGCCTGAATCAGAATGTAATTCTTCTAGTAAATGATAAGAATTATAAGTAGCTTCCATTCTGGTGTATAAAGGAGTTAGAAGCTGATGTATTGATTGAAGGTGTGTTGGAGGAAGTTATTTCATTGTTCTCCATTGAAGAAATGAATGTTTATTTGAGAAAGCATGAACATGCTGAGAAGGTTACTGCTTTTCCACCAAGTCAACCACAAGGATTTGGCTTTTCCAGCCAACAAGGTGATAAAGTGGCAGCCCATGAGCAAGAGATTAACAAGGAAAGTTCAAGCTTTACCCTTACTAGAGGCTGCCCTATCAGATATTTTTCCTAGATGGAGTTCAATACAACACCAATGATCAATCTTGCACCCATATATGAAGACACAATAGAAGATGTTATCAAGGATGCACTGGCAGCTAAACAAGAGTATGTTCAGCTCACTCATCCTCCTTTGGTTGACAATACATATGGTTTGTCTAGTGAGGTAAGTGAACTTATTCACCTCTTTCAAGAGGTAGTGCATCGTCTTGTTAAACATTTTTCTATTTTTCACTTTTACTCAGTTGTCCTTAAGCATGCCAGTCATTACATATTGAGAAGAAGGGGCAGTTATTTCAGTCATCCTGTGAATGGTTTTGTTTGACAAGTTTCTTATTGGTTAGTATAGGGTAGGTTTAGTTGCAATTTTTCAATTCCCTAAGTGTTGTTCCAGCACTGTTAGATAGTTTCCTTTCTACAACTTTCCTGTTTTCAATAAGTTTCCAAGTGTTCTAATGAGTTACAAATGAGTTACAACCATGTGCAAGGCTGCTCCAATTCCGTTTATGAGTTTTCCCAATGAATCCATGCCCAATGGATAGGCCAAGGCTATTGCTTTGCATGTTTAGTAGGCAAACATTCAGCTGAGGTCGCCAAAAATGTTACCCGATTTTCACCCGTGGGCTCAATCAGGCAGGCTGCAGGGGGAAAATTATGTTTTAAATTTGGCACATGGATTAAATGTGTCTCCCATAAGGGATGAGCCCAACGTGTAGATGTTCAGTTTTCATTGGGAAGGTCTTCATCTGATGCATTTGAGAACTAATGGAGGCATTGTTTCGCAGGGTTAAATCATACATCTGATCTTTTTCACAAGGAGGTCTATTAGAAGGTATGCCTTAGTCGGATCTAACATAAAACTCCTTAAGGAAGAAAGTCGGTGAGACCCTCCAGTTGTCTTGCCGACTGGTTGTTGTGCTATATTCATTCGAAATCCTCAGGTCGCTGAGACATTTTTAGTCGCCATGAAGTTTTCTATCTCTCCCCGACCGAGGAAGTCCCGCTGACAGTTGTTCACAAGGTTAGCGTCGGGGAGAGTGGTTTACCTTCGCTGTGACCTCTGGCTGATAAATGGAACTCTCAGCGTAATGTTTTGAACTCGGGGGGAAGTCTCGCCGAAAGGTTGTGGCTTCAGGGTGATGTCCTGCCGAATGCGGATGTCTCACCGACGGAGGAGCACAGCGGTATAACTGAAGGGGATCGCTATGAGGTCTTGCCGACAAGCAATGGTCTTGCCAATAGCAATGGGTCTATAGTGGACTTCGGCGAGACCTCTTGTTGAAGGCGGTAGTCTAGCCAAACGATAAGGGACATTGGTATGACTCTTGCCGCCCATTGTGACTTCTTGCCGATTGGAAGACCTCTTGCCGAAAGCAATATATCTTGCTGATGGTCTCGGTGATGGAAAGGGATATTGGTATGACTCTTAAGGGCTCGCTGTGACCTCTGATTGTTAGCGATTGTCTGGGTGACCATTTTGGGACATCGATATAACTTTTTCCGCTCGCTATGAAGTCTTGCCGACAGTTGTTTGTTATGCCGATAGTTGCTGTGGAGTATAATCACATTGGGGAGACACGGCTAGTGTCTCATTGACATGCAATTCTGTTTAAAGAGCTTTTGACCGCCTGGAAAGCCTAAGTGGCATGTGGTCAGCCAATCAGAGAAAGCCGAGGGCGAACCATTGACTGTTTGACTGCTGTGATCGCCCTTGTGGAAGATCAACGAAATGCGAGTGGTATGGATCTGCTATGTGATCAAAGGATGGTGGATCAGTTCGATGTCTAGGGGTGTCGTCTGTGAAGAGATCTAACAGGGGAGGTTGGATGCTGCTTCTCAAAGACGGTCAACTTGTAGAAAGATCTTGAGCAAGAAAAAGGCAGAAAGGAAAAAACCTCAAGTCACAATGACAGCTGTGGTGTCTACTGGTAAAAGTAGATCGATATTAATGACTATACTGTAGACCATTCAGAGCTGCTCTCATGAAGCTCTCAAGGGTGGACATGGAGGCCAAAAGTTAATGTGATGGTTTCAAAAGATCTAAGGGCTACTCCTGAAGGCGATCCTTCACCGACATGGATAGAGCGATGCACATTGAATGCAACATTAACTTCATTCCAAAAAATCTGAGGGGCCGATGTGTTTAGGAGACCGACACTTTGAATTTTTGTTGTATATATGGCATTTTTGCCTCTTTGTAAAGGAGTTCTGATTATGCATTCTGGAGAGTCAGTGATTTTCCTTAAATCCTTTCTCAACTGATGTATGCATTGTAACTCATTTGGAATTTGCAGCATGATATATAGAATTTACCTTGGTTACCATTGATGGTTCAATTTTCTTTCTGGTTCTTGCAAAATATTGTGCATTTTCAGGTGATTGATCAAGCTACTTTGTGAAATTTTTCTATTTCCTTATAGCTTTATCTCATGTTAGCATGCCTTTCTTTGCAAAAGTAGTATTATGTAGGTTACAAATTATGTTTACTAAATTGCACATGAACTTTTAATTTGTGAAAAATTGCTTTTCCTTCTTAAAAGTGTGTGCATGTCAAACCTGTTTGTGAAATGCTTATGCATAATCTGCAGAAACTTGTTGTGTAGTCCCAAATCCATCATCAATATTCAAGTATAACCTGAGTGTCTTATTGCTCTTGTCAATTTGGTGTATCACCATAGGATTTCATTTTCATTTTCATGCACTCCTTCTCCCTTTTCCTTACAAAATCAGTAGTTTAGGTGACACTTCCAGCATAGGAAGTCGGCCTTCTTCAGAGGTTCTTTTCCATTTTTTAGGTGACCCACAACCTGGAAAAGTCCCCATGTTTCTTTGAAGTATCAAATTCTGCAACTTGATAAGGGTGGAATTTCAGAAGACAACAATCATTATAATATATTAACATGAAATACATAAATATAAAAGATTGTGACACATTGAAATAAGATAATGAATATGTAGACAATTTGTTGCTATCATAATTTAGTATTAGAGTGCGAAATATTAAATACAAATAAATAAACATACCATTATAAATAATAATATTATAAACTATAAATATTATTATAAAAAAATAAACATAATTATCAATATATTAAACACATATTAATATAAAACATATTACAAACTATTGCAAAAGACAAGGAATCATGTAGAAGCTATATGGGATTCCATTCAAGGTAGCACCAATAATATGGATGGTCATATCGAATGCAACTTGTGTGCTTGATTGAAGACAACCGTTTGTAATAATAAGACAACAATCAAGCTTAATATTTAATATAAACAAATGTTTATAGCTCCCGACTCATTAATCTTGAATGACTTCATGAATATATTAGAAATCAAGTGTAGCGCTAAGATAACAAGGAAAGACAACGACTTAGTAGTATAAGCTAACATTGATTAGAATTATCCATGTACCGACTATAATTAATGAAAGGTTTGTGAATGGTAGTGGATGAAAAGAAGCGTCCATTGGTAAGAGTTTGGTGAAGTGGTAGGCTAGTAAGTATTTTTTGTTTGTCAATTACCGTTTAAAAAATATGTTAAGGGTGTAAACAATGGTTATGGTAAATATTTTATAATTAGGCTAATAAGAAGTTTAATACATTATGAAATAAGAATTAAAATAATATCTTATGCTTATGTATTTGAATATGATTGATAAGTATATTAAAATAATATCTTATGCTTATGTATTTGAATATGATTGATAAGTATATTTAAAATATTAAGATTGGAAAACATGTTAAACATAGGATGATTGATAAATATATGTTGGTGGTTGATAAATACAATGTATACATCATAATGTCTGTAAATTGATGTTATTTGTTATTCTCATTTGGGATATGCAAGTTCACATGTTATTCCTAGTTGGATATCTAATGGGGTTATGATGATTTATTCTGTAATAATTGTTATGAGAGTAACCATATAAAACAACCAATATAAGGGAATTGAGGGCTTACAAGGAGGGGGAACGACGTTGGGATCATCTTCTAAGTACACCACCCCATGGTGTATGGTTGAGGCTTGCCACATGTAGGCCAAAGGGGCATAGGAGGTTGCTCTTGGGCTTAGGAGTGATTTTCGAGACACCTTGCTATAGTTGCACCCCCAACCTCCCATCATGGTGATTAATTGAGTCACAATGGTTATGTATTCAAGTGCATTCAAGTTTAAACCTTGTGATTTATGTATTCAAATGCATTCAAGTGTATACTTATTTATTCATTTGTATTCAAGTGTGACTTATGTATTCAAATGCATTCAAGTGTATACTGTGTGACTTATGTGTATTCAAGTGTATCAAAGTGCATACTATGACTTATGTGCATTCAAGTGCATTCAAGTGAATACTTTGTGGCTTACATTATGATTTATGTGTGATCATGTGTATACTTTGTGACTGGTATTCATATATATATACCTTGTATCTTACTTGCATTCATGTGTATATCTTGCAACTTGCGTGCATTCACACTTTGCGACTTATGTGTGTTTATGGGTGTACTTTGTAACCCACATGTATTCCAACATATACTATGTGTATTTATGTGCATGCTTCATTAAGTATATCCATGTGTTTGCTTCATTTCAAATGTGTCTTCAACAAAGGTTACTCCATGGGTGTTTATGATTACTACATAGTATAAGAACTGTGTCTATCAAAACACCTCTTGAGTTTGGAGGTACTAACAAATTAACTTATCTGAAATTGAATTATCATTATTAGTATCCAAATGCAATAATGACAAGTAACTATCAAAGCAAAAAAGGTGGGATTCCCTCAAACTTGGGATACAAAAGGGATTGAAGAAACCAATTAGGAATAGAACTTTAGTTAATTATGCAAATTGGGTTGATGTGTGAAGGGACTTCAATGTTAGGTACCTTGAATAAATTTGGTACGAATCAAGTTTTAACAAAATTGATTACATAAGCATAAGTTAAGTTAAATCATGGACCCATAACCCATAAACCCTAGGATCATTCTCACCTCAAAAATTGGTTTAAAGTGATTGCTTAAGGACAAACAATCTTGGGCGGGGTGGACTATCATGTCCCCCGAAATTGTAGCATTGGGATATAAAGCATCGAAAACAAGATAAACAAAATACATATTAAAAACCTTAACTATTTATTATTATTATAATTATAATTATCAAAGATATTATTATAATCATAAATATTAAATATAATATTGTAATTACCAAAATATAAATACTAAATATTATAATCATTATAATATATTAACATGAAATACATAAATATAAAAGATTGTGACACATTGAAATAAGATAATGAATATGTAGACAATTTGTTGCTATCATACTTCAGTATTAGAGTGCGAAATATTAAATACAAATAAATAAACATACCATTATAAATAATAATATTATAAACTATAAATGTTATTATAAAAAAATAAACATAATTATCAATATATTAAATATATATTAAGAAACATATATTAATATAAAACATATTACAAACTATTGCAAAAGACAAGGAATCACGTAGAAGCTATATGAGATTCCATTCAAGGTAGCACCAATAATATGGATGGTCATATCGAATGCAACCTGTGTGCTTGCTTGAAGACAACAGTTTGGAATAATAAGACTACAATCAGGCTTAATATTTAATATAAACAAATATTTATAGCTCCTGATTCATTAATCTTGGATGATTTCATGAATATATTAGAAATCAAGTGCATCGCTAAGATAACAAGGAAAGACAACGACTTAGTAGTATAAGCTAACATCGATTAGAATTATCCATGTAGCGACTATAATTAATGAAAGGTTTATGAATGGTAGTGGATGAAAAGAAGTGTCCCTTAGCAAGAGTTTGGTGAAGTGGTGTCTCCTTCCATAAGGTATAAATAAGGATAAGAAATAGAGGGAAAAGGGGGGAAGAGAGGAGGATACTAGGAAAAAATAAAAATACTATTGCAGCAAGAATAATATCGTGGCTGGAAAATAAAGAATGATTTTCGTAGATCGACCAGGCAGTAAGTATTTTCTGTTTGTAAATAACTATTTAAGAAATATGTTAAGGGCGTAAACAATGTTATAGTAAATATTTTATAATTAGGCTAATAAGTAGTTTAATATATTATGAAATAAGAATTAAAATAATATCTTATGCTTATGTATTTGAATATGATTGGTAAATATTTTTAAATATAGGATGATTGATAAATATATGTTGGTGGTTGATAAATACAATGTATACATCATAATGTTTGTAAATTGATGTTATTTGTTATTGTCATTTGGGATATGCATAGTATTGTTCACATGTTATTCCTAGTTGGATACCTAATGAGGTTATGATGATATATTTTGTCATAATTGTTATGAGAGTAACCATATACAACAACCATGAGGGAATCCAGGGCTTACAAGGAGGGGAAACGACATTGGGATCATCTTCTAAGTACACCACCCCATGGTGGATGGCTGAGGCCTGCCACATGTGGGCCAAGGGGGCATAGGAGGTTGCTCTTGGGCTTAGAAGGAGTGATTTTCGGGACACCCTGTTGTAGTTGCACCCCTAACCTCCCATCATGGTGATTAATTGAGTCATAATGGTTCTGATAAGGGGTACGGTGATAGGACGTGTCATTGGGCACACCACCCCATATGGATGGCAAGAGGCCACATGGGGCCAAGAGGGGTGAAGCACCTGCTCTTGGACCTAGGGTAGAGGGTTTCTTGGGCAACCTATCAAACCATTTTGCTCTAGGGAGAATGAATTAGAAACCTAAAAGATTCCAATATATTTATGATATGATATTTGTTTCTTGTTATAGATGTTTACTAACCTATTTGCAAGTCTCAAATAGGTAGTTGTATCACTAATCTTACTTTCCTTGTTTTCTTTACATATTCAAATGAGAGCATCATATAATATTATCTTGAAAATATTTTCTAATTCTGTCTTGCAAGGACCTAATCAAGTTATAGATATTCCGTAAACCAAATTTGAGTATTTGAAATTGATAAATTAGGGCAGATTTAAGGGTTTTCCAAATTTGGGGGTCACATTACATGTGCAAATTGAAAACACAAAATAATTACTTGAAATATGTAATCAAGCCAAAAGATGTAATAATTGGTATTCAAATCAATTTTGATCATAGTGATCCATTAATTGTTGCAACAATAGGACCCTAAGAAAATCCATGACGTAGACAAAAATGGCAACAATAGTCCCCTTAGAAAATCCATGACCTAGACAAAAATGACAACCAACTATTCGCTGAAGTCTTGCAATACAACAAAATCTATAATTTTTAGCAACCTTTATGCAAATGAGTCAACTATGATATTATATAAGTATGAAAATCAAACAAGTGACCGAATGGTCTCCTAGGAGAAGCACAACTACCATACACACATGTTCAAAAGTAATATTCAATTCAAATTATCACAGGAGTATTGCGATGGAAATTCAAAATTACATAACGAAATATAGGCACAATAATATATGAGCTCGTAACGCCATCTTAATATCTCAGATAATATAAGTATGTTAAAATACATTAAATTTACATTCAACTAAATATATTCTATAATTCAAAAACAATTGTAACTAGTAACCAATTGAAACTTGGTGATTTTACTATTCAGTGCAACTTTAAAAATATTTTTTATGTTATTGAAACAATTTTTTCACATAGATGCAATCCTTGGATGGTATCACCTCTTGTTGGATAAGAGGTTTTTCATCCTTTGGTGAAAAGATGAACATATATACGTAATCTTTAAGAAAGGGGTTTTGCATCAAACAATGGATACCTTTCCTTGAGTTCAACTTCTCCTTTTATAATGTTTTGTTTGCTATTTTTAGCCTTTCTAGAAGTCCCTTGAAATTCCTTTTCCCCTTTTCCTTTTAATATTTCATTTACCCCCTTGTCTTTGCAACACTTAATAAAACAACTTAAGCCGTCTTCTGAAATCACTTTATAATATCACTTTGAGGAGCTTTTTCATATAGTAATAAAATATAAGTTGCCTTTATAAAATATTGAATTACTTTTAGGACAATTAAAATTGAATTATTAAATTATTTTTGGAGTTTTGTAAGTAAAGGGGACATGACATCCAACAATTTGTAGTTGAAGTTTCGATTATGTGAATCTAGGTACTTGCGACAAGAGAGGTCTACAACGATAAAAGACATCACATGGAGCACTATGGAGGTCTTAATAGTCTTTAATTCTCTTGGATTTAGTTGATGTGTGTACTTGGCTAAGCTAACTTCCCTAATGACTTCTAGATGTTCATTTCCCTTAAAAAAATCTTCTTATATAAACATTCTATTCATTTTTAACCATTGGAAGTGAGTTAGAGTTAGGGTTGTGTGAAAGTGGTATCATTAGGTGGGAAAACATAATTTGAATGTGTGGCACATCAATGTGTTTTACTATATGTAGGAGATGGGAGTGGATCATTAGAGCCATGTGAGACAAGGATGCTAAGAAAGTTTTAACAAGGTATAGTGTTTCTTTTGGATGCCCATATCCTAGAAATCATGAAAGACACTCAACTTCATTATTTCCTTGTTGCTCATGTTATTTGTTGACATTGTGGGCACCTTTGTGGTCAAAAGATATTGGAGAACCTAGAAAGCTATCAAATTGTGGCTAAAATGTGATGGTGAAGTTTTTGTATTGGATTGCTTGTGTTTGACCAACCTCTTTAGTTGTCATCAATTTCAAACCAACATGGAATGCCTACAACAAAATTTCCTTGGGTTAAATCCTTAAGAGTACCTTTGTGGTTAATATCATTTGGCAGGCTTGGAAAGTTTTCTAATAATGGCTCTAGGTGATGGTGATTTTTTTGTATTGGCTTGCCTATGTTTGACCAACCTCTTTAGCAATCACAAAATTTAAAGCAACATGGAATCCCTCTAGAAGAGTTTCCTTGGATTAAATCCCTATGTTGCTTCAAGAATGATATCTACACTGGGAAAGATTTGTTTACCCTTGCTATTGATACTTGGATCCTTGGGTATAAATTGAAGAGTATTTTAAATAACAGTGGAGTTGATTTTGGAACATATATTGAAATTATTATGACAATTCAAGATGCACATTAACATAAGTATTGGACTTAAATCACCTTTCCTAATGGGGGAGAGATTGGGGTTTACATGAATATGCATTACTTTTTAGATACAAGCCTCAACAAGGTTATTCTTGGTTTTTTTTTTTTTTGATTCGTAAGCTTTGGGAAGAGTGCCCACACACTTTATTAAAACATGTAGAAAAAAATTATATTGATTTTGCCACACAGAATAAAGAAGAACATGATTTTTCAAGCTTGCCTCGTAGGAATTCATGAAACATAATAGGCTGAAGAGGAGAAAAGGACATAAAGAGAAAACCAGCTAGAAGAAACTACAAAGATAGTCAGAAGATAGCCTTGCCCTAGCAAGAGGCAAAAAAAACAAGCAAGAATAATCTGCCCTAGTAAGAGACAAACAATTAAACTTTATTTATTTTCTGAGTTAGGAGCATGTCCACAGTCCACTGGGAGCCCTCCTCAACCGCCTCTTTACCTTCTATACAATTTTTTTTAGCCTCAGACCTTCTCCCTTTTCTCCTCTTAGTCTCCCCACAATCTGGTTTTGTTTTATTGCTCATAGTTTGAGAGATTCCCAACTTTTGAGGAGGAGCCAAAACAATCTCTTGATCAAAAAAATCATCAGAGCTCAAAGCATCCAAATCCTACATGAAAGGGAAGGTGCCTTCCGACTCAAAACCATCTTCTGACTCCTCAGATGGAAAATCAGTGCCCTTATCAAGGGTTGGAAAAACAGTGGGAGAAATAGGCACAAGAGGTCGAGTAGGGGAAGACACTGGAGGTTGCACAAGATTATAATCCAAAATAGGTTGAGATTCCATAAACTTTCCATGATTCTGCAAAAGGAAATCTACATATGGAGAACTAGGCTTTCTAATCCATTTTTTAAGTAAACATGTCTGGAGCCAGGAACACGCTAAAAAGTACAAGCCTCAATTTTGTGTCCTAATTTGTTACAATGGAAACATTTGAATGGAAGCCCTTCATAATTTAAAAATTGAGTCCAAGAACCAAAAGAGGATTGAATCCAGATAGAGTGAAAAATAGGTTTCGATAAATAATCATAACAAAAACTCTGATATATCTTCTTGCTAGATTTTCCTCATCCGTGTCTATCTTAACAAATGAACCCGCTTGATTGATCAAATTACCAATGAGGTCCAAATTTTGCATAACCAAAGGAAGATTGTAAAACCATCACAATTAGTAGAAAGTCAATTTGAGAAGAAAATGGCATGTGATAAAAAACAAGTGGGAAGAGATTGTAACTTGAGAAAAAAGTGTATCTATATTTGATAAAAGAAGAAATGTGATCACAAATTTGCCTAAAGTTTTTTATATTTGATAAAGTCTATAATATTTTTTGAAGTTTAAGTTTGAAAAGGTACAAAGTAAGTGGTAGATCATTTCAAATCATGGAAGAGTGAAGGTTATAAAGCCACCAAAATCAATTGCCATCAAGTATTACATAAGTATTTATTTTTGTGGTTAAATTTTGAATATATAAGGAAATTATTTTCCAATAGGAAAGATCGGTAAAAGAAAAAGGAAACAAAATAAAAACTTAATGTGTAAAAATAATACTTTGGAAGAAGAACTTGAGAAAATTAGAAAGAAAAATGAAGTATTAAAAATGGAAAATAGGTCACAAAAGGAAGATGTATCGAAATTGAGAGAAGAAAATCTTCTCTTTAGTCAATTACTTGAAGCTTATGTAAAGGAAAATCAGTCTAAAGTCTAAACCTATGCTTTGTAATGTGTCATGTGATACAAGTGATTTGTTTTATTCATTAGATGAATTTTTTGATAAATGTGATATAGCTAAAGCCTCTTTTGATAAAAAGTGTAGGGAGGACAATAATATTTTTGAATCTACAAATCTTGCTAGTTGTGAGGATAATGAGAAAGGATTTTCTTCAAAAAATGTTGGATTTAAGATAATGAAAATAATGAGATACGAAGGAAAAGGTAAATGGGAAAATATGGACAAGGAATTATAGAGTCCATTGAGCCAATAGTAAGGCCAAAGAATGAAGGTCTTGGATATGCTAATGAAAATAAAAATGATGTTATAGGTGTCACAAGTTTAAACAAATTATCTCAAAAAATACAATGCATACAATGTTGTCATTGTCATAGGCATGGACGTAAAAAAGAGTTGTGTTGGGATCTTCATCCTTGTAGTGTTTGTGGATTGAAGAATCATTCTAAGAAATTATGTTGCAACAAAAAGTGAAAGAAACAACCTCTAAAATATAGTATACATATGGATTGTGAATGGATTGGTGTATCTAATTGGAAAAAGGTCACAAATAAGTTAAAATCTTGTACAAGCATAAATATTCTCATGTCAAAAAAAAAACAAATCATGTAAGGCTAGATATCATCTTAGGAACCATATAATTTAATCTATGAATTTGACTACTGTAAAGGCTACTTGAATTCTATCCATGTAGTGGTGTGAGATTTGAAGTTGGAGCACTCATATATGTAGAATGGTTGTAATATTGATCCCAAAGATCATTGTTGAACCTAAAAAGTCGTATTGTTGATCGCAAAGATCATTGCTGAATGGTTGTAACATTGATTGCAAAGATCATTTTTGAACCTAAAAGTTGTATTGTTGATCACAAAAATCATTGCTGAATGGTTGTAGTGTTGATTGCAAAAATCATTGTTGAATCTAAAAGTTGTACTGTTGATTGCAAAGATCATTTTTGAATGGTTGTACGTTGATTATAAAGAACATTGTTGAACCTAAAAAGTTGAAGTATTGATCACATAGATCATTATTTGTAGCATTGATTGCAAAGATCGTTGCTAAACTTGTGAAGAATTTGATCGCAAAGATCATTGTTCAAATTGATTGTAGAGATAATTGAAAGTTTTGATTATAAAGTTAATTGTTGAGATTGATTGCAGAGATCATTGTTGAAATTGATCGTAGAGATCATTGAAGGTTTTGGTCACAAAGATCATTGTTGAAATTGATCAAAAAGATTGTTGCTTAATCTGTGAAGGCTTTTGATTGCAAAGATCATTGGGAATGCTTCACTTTATTGATATAACTATGAAGAATGTCTTACTATGAATAATGATGGACAAAAGTAATCAAGGCTATTCAAAAGAAGGATAAGTTTTTATACTTTCAAGAAGTCATTGGTGTTAAATATTCTTTATTTGTACATGGGTAGCTAACAAACCTATTTGTTATAGTTGGCCCCCATCATCTAGTTAAGTTATGTGATAAAAAATAGTTTATGGGGGAGTGTTAAAATATAAACTATATTTTATCACACTCCAACATATTTGTTATGTAAAGTCATGTGTCATGGAAGAGACACATATCTCCAAGAATGATACATATTTAAAGATCTTTGAATCTATCTATTTGTAAGTAGAAAACATATATCAATTTATGCTCTCCAATTTTATACAGTTCCAACAACCAAGAATGTAATACTAGCAATCATTGGTTCAAAACTGGTGGAGAACACGCATGTCCACAACTGTGGAATCTTGACGGGATTTTTAATAATCATCATAGACATAATGCAAGAAAGATATGGGAAAAATTGGTGGCCAACAAATACATCCAAAGTTTATGGGGAAGTGCTATTCTCATTACAATATCCAAATATGACTACAACTCTATTAATGAGGAAGTGGGTGGAGTCAAGTCATCAAAGATATGTTGAAGAAAAATGCTATGTTTCAAGAGTCTCTCTTGCTATTGAGGACTGTATTGGTAACAAGGATGAACTTCAAGGACATTTTACTCACTTCCCATTGATGACGTGGAAAAGAAAGAGAATACACGAATTGATGAAGGTACTTCTATTTATTTTGCACAATAACAATTGATATTGGATTTATGCATGGATTATCATACCCCAAGTTAACTCTTTTTAAGGCCATGATTTTTTTCTTTTTTAAACGGGAGTTGCTCCAAGGAAGCAAATTGTGTAGGGCATTTATCACGCATCAAATTATTAAATGTAAGTATATTTTATGTAGTAATATTCTCATTTTTAGATCTTTGAGTTAGCTCATTTAGTCTCGGTTGCCGCTTTAGATAGTCCAGGTTGTGGGTTCAACTCCTGATTTGCTTGTGGTGTGAATGAGGGTTTGTTGCACATTGCTTGAGAGGTCATAAGGGGGGCTCACCTTGTAAAGAGCTAAGCTCTAGGTTGTTGGGATAAACTCTTGATTCCACTCATTAAAAAAATAAAAAATCTCTTTTTAAATATTTAATGATGTATTTAACTAAAAGATATGAACAATAAAATTTGACTTAACATTACACACACAATGGATACACAAAGCATTCTAAGGACTAGAGGTATTATTTCAAATGTATGGAATTTGTTATACAAAATTTTAAATGTAAGCATCACATTGCTCTATATTGAAATATTTAAACAAAATTCTTGTCATAAGAACCTAAGAGCATTGGTTATATATCAAATTGTTAACTATCAATACACCTCTCTAAAAGATGAAACAATTCCATGTATTATTAAACTCTATTATAAGTTTAATATTTTTAACATACTTATTAACCTATTGAATGTTTTCCAAGACTGGTATAAAACTCTTAAACATTGTATTAGATTATGCAATGAATTGTATGCATATATACACTCTCTTCAATAATGCAATAAATACACACACACCCACAACCACTCTCGTGATGATGCAATTAATTGAATTGTTTAAGAGAGTATTTAAAAGCCACAAGAAATCTAAAAAAAGCATTTAATAGAATGTGTTGTATGTTAAAAAACATTTAACTTGTAAAAGATTTTTTAATATATATACAGTAAAATTGTAACATCTAATTTATTTTTTAAATCAAGAATATTGATCAATTTCCAATTCTATGAAAAATCAAATTTCTATTAAATTTTAGTTTGAAAATTATCTACTTATTAAAACCACTTTTAATTATATTCTAACATGCTATTAAATAAGCAAGATCTAAAAATTGTGAGAGTTGAAATTAAAGTATGATTTTAAAATATAGATACTAGACATGACTTTCAAAACAAGTATTTAAATAAAATTTATTCCTTTAAAAAAACATAAAATATAACAATCTTGTGATGATAGATAAACATCCCAAAAGAGATGGCTTAGAAGTTAGGAACCAACATTTTATCTCTTGTATTTAGAATCTCCTTCAATACATGTTTTAAGATCGTCTACATAGTATAAATGCATGAAATGAAAAGAGTAGCTCCACATAAACTCACCATACCCACCAATATAGAGTGTCCAATTACTAAGTCTTTTTTTTTAAACCCATCAATATAGGGTGTCCAATTACTAAGTCTCCTTTTTAAACTTTATTTATTAAAAGATAGTCTACATATGATAAGACAATTCATTTGTTAAGAAAGTTCACATATTAACAGATTATACGTCTATTTATTTGATTTCACATTACATTATCTCTACTCATATTTCTTGCTTCTTTCTTGTTGTATTCCTCTACTTTCTTTTCCAAGACCACTACAATCATGGTCAACAAAGGAAAAGTGAGAAACTTGAAGTGTTTAGTGTAGAAGCCATAATTCTTGTTGTATTCCTCTATTTTCTTTTCCAATACCACTACAACTACCGTAGTCAACAAAGGCAAAGTGAGAAACTTGAAGTGTTTAAGTATACAAGCCATAAACAAACATGATCAAATATGGTAATTGACGTAGTCACACCCCTTGTCTAATATTTTAACCAAAAGTTTAGGCATGGTTATTGAATGCTTGAAAATATTACATGAATGCTCACAAATTAGACATGGACAAATCAGTATAAGATGAACATAGGATAATAGGTTAATAATTGTTAGAAAAACAATCTTGTTTGATATTATGCTTGTGTGTTTTATATGTTCCATTAGTTCTGCAAATATATAGTAGTATCTTTCTCCCTTGACATCTAAGTTTAAGGGATGTGAGTAGAGTGCATTTAAAAATAAATTAAAAATTCTAATTTGTCGTGGAATTTTCCCCAAAATTTGCATTTTAACATTTTTTAGTTATGATTCTTGTTTTGTTGCTTAACAAACAAGATTTCAAGAATTCTTAATGGAGGTTAGCTGTGTTAGCTAGACAAATTCTCAATCTGGCCTCTAATTTTGTTTCCATTTCCTTTGTGCATATTCCAAGGGAATGGAACAATGTGGTGGATTGATTGGCTAAATGGGCTTTTGATGAGATGGGGGTGTGGTCTGTTTGTAGTTGGGTCTGCTTGACCTGCAAAAATGCCAACAACTTACATAGTTTATTCATGAGGATCATAATGGCTACATGTGCTGAGTTGGTTTGGTTGTATGCTCTTTGGTGTTGGGAGGATGGGTGGTGTGGGGGCCTTTTACATACTTGTGATTTCTCATTAGGGACGGATTTGGATAGTGTTCTGCTGGTTTGGGGCATTTTGTCCCTTCTACTATAATTTTCTGCTTATTCTTAATAAAAATTTAACCCACGATTTTTATTAAAAAAAAAAAAAACATTTTTAGTTTTAATTATTTTGATACTTTTGGTCATGATAAATTATTGTTTTGTTTACTTACAAAATTCTCTTTGTGTCCTATTTTAAAGATATTTTTAATAGATTTTTGAACCTTAGCATTTTAATCTATTTAGTACTATGAATATTTACTTGGCTCTTCTCTCTAAAAGTTGTATTCTAAAGTTTTGGTTTTGGTGACTTATATTTTTAAATTATTAATAAATTATTGTTGCATGTACAATCTAATGTGGCTCAAGAATCATTTCAATTTTTTTATATCATGAGGTTAATTCAATTTGTATCATCCACAAATTTTGGTATGGTCACTTTGGTTTTAGGGAAAAGGAATCCAAGACTTTCTTTTCAATTCTTCATTTATAAATTTTCAACAAAGTGGGAAAAAATTCCTTATAATGCTCCATATTTGTACACTTCATTGAAGCTAAATTGTGTAGGTGTTGAACACAATTTGGCTAACTTGAAGGTTTCTTGTGTTCGTGTTTTCTATTAGGGGGAAAATAGTTTTTAAAGGGGCCTCTAAACTCTTTACAACAAGAGATATCTAACACATAGTTGGAGAATGGCAAAAAAGTAGTTAAAAAAGACAGGCTACCATGAAACAAAAACCAAGTTGTTACACACCAAATGCAGCCAACAAAATATATACATTTGAACCCAAGCTACCAACAAAACAAAAAAGGATGGCCAACTATGCCACCCTTGGACCCTTCCTAACATTTCAAGCATCCAAAATCTAGGTGTGGGAGGCACAAGAATGTTTAGGATGACCACGCTTCCTTCTTTTGACAATCTTCCATGGAATATCATCCTCCAAAGACTCAGATCGAGGGGAGAGGGTATGGCTATCCTCCGCTACCTGTAAAGGTGATGAAATAGTGTTGTCAACTTTAGTGAAGCTTCCAAAGACATATGATCCCTAGATTCAACCCTTGGAAACAAAGAGTACAAAGGTGGAATGGCCAAAGGTCCCATGAACAATAACCAGTCAGGAGTCTCAAAAGTCACCTCAACCCTTGGGGCCAAGTCCTCCTCCAACGCCTCATCTGAGTAGAGTTGGTAAAATCCCCAACCATCAAATTCTCGCGTTGGACAATTTTTGACCAGGTCGCCTAACCTTTCTTATAATGAGAGATAGAGAAATTTGATGCCATGTGTCCAACAACAAAGGATCTCTTGTAGTGAAATGGAAGACCCTCATAGTCAAGTGTCTAAGTCCATAGTTTATCCCTAACCAACAAGACAATATCCTCAAGAAGATCCTTAAAGGTGTTGATGTTCACAAGAGTACAAGCATAAGTAGAATTTCCATAATCAACCAATGTAGCATCTTCTTGCAAAAAATGACCAAGAGCATTGTCAATAGATTCAAAACAAGAAACTTCACATAATTGAAGAGGAAGATCGGGAAGTTTGACCTAAATAGACAAAATACTTAAGGATTTTGAATTTTGTAAGAGGGTTGAAGGATGGAAACCAAGGTTTGAGAGAAAGGGAGTGATTTCCCCACAACTAAACCCACCCCTAACAGCCATCTCCTATCATCCCCTGATCAAAAGGATACCACAAAAAACCATCAAACATAGGGATGGAGTTTAGTCTTTCCCTCAGTGAGGGGTCCCCAAGAATCCATAACCCATTTGTTTACATCTAGGAGAGAAGAACAAAAATATTGAATTTGCAAATGAGAGAATGATGTTTAAAATGTTCTACATTATCTAAAATTTCTTGACCGCAAATAACAAGGGTAGAAGAACATTGCAATTGGGACAGGTAGTCGATACTGACGAAAGGCAAGAGCCTACTTCAATAAAACCAAATTGAGTAGCTTTCACATAAGAATTCTTTGTACTAAGAACATGAGAGGAGGAGCAAGCATAAATACTTGGACCAAATGGCTACATCACACTAAACACCACATGAGTAGAATCCACAAGCACCAAAGGAGGGAATTCACATTGTAGAAGATCCACAACAATGAGGACATTCGAACCAAATTGACAAACCCAAGAGCAGGATTAGAGCGTGACCCAGGATCAAGAACAAGAAATGAGCCAAGATCGAGAATGTCAACCATTCAAATGGGAGTGATTTCTTTTGTTTGTGTTACTAACACAATCCTAAAGAATTTAATTATTGAAATATTCAATGAATAATAACACCACATCAAAACTATCTAACAAGTCATTTTCAACCATTCAAACAATTTTTTAGTACTTGCCATTAGGCACAATACTATTGCAATGAGTTGTGTAAGTAATTTTTTTAACTAGTTATTAGTAAATTGTTTGTCAACCAATTACATATTAGTATTTAAAGTTTTATTAGGAAGATTTTATTTTTCTAAAATCAACATGCAAATTTTTTAATTTTATAAATTTTCGAAAATATTTTTCTTCAATGTGATTGGATGAAAAACTTTTAAGTGTTATGGGCGGATTTGTTGGCATGTCACTTAATTTTTTTGGCATGCTTTTTTTCCAACTTTTTTTGGAATTTTTTTTGGCATGAACTGTGGCGTAGAGGCTAATGGGCCCTGGAAAACTAAGCTTGTTAGGTTAAGTGTTGGTTTCTTATGAAATGTCATTCAAGTTATTTTTTGTGTTAATATGACATGCATTTTGTGTGCTTTGGTTATTTGTAGTTGAGATTTGCTTTCAATTTCACAGTCTCTAAAGCAGGCATGTTTATTCTTCAAGCTGAGGTTTGTAGATTAGAGTTTGGAGGGAAATATTGATTAGTTTGAGCCTTGGTTTTGGCTTCTAATTTTTTAGATTCCGGTCCATCAATCACTATGTTTTATGCACCATTAGAACTTCAAAATAATTGATTCATAGTGCAGCCCATAAAATTCTTAATGGTTTTCAATTCTTTCGGTGTAGGATACCATCAATGAACTTTTCAAGCTGGTTTGAACCCAAACAAGCACGGGTAATGATACATTTTGTTTCCATTTTTTGTGTGCCTCTCTCTAACATATTTTGATATGGGTGGTCATGAAACTAGTAATTACACATATATGCAATGAATATCTCTCTCATGAGTTCACATTGCTACCTCCCTTGTCAGAATGCGCTCAAAAGGATGAGGGAAAAGCTGAACTAGAGTTATATTTGTATTATCTCACTTAGTTACTGGGTTGCATAAAATTGTTGAATAAATCAATATAAAACTGAAAAACAACAAAAACCTACGACCTAATTTACATGTGCATTAAATTTTGACATTCTACCTCACATGGTAGCAGTAGTGGAAAAATTGGATGGACTTTCTTAGAGAGTCATTTAATAATTCCACTCTAATATCTAAATCATTTAATAACTATTAATAATTAAGCATTTTATATTAAAGTCTTCGTTGGGTGGACCCCTTCTATTTTACAGGGCCTACTATTTTAAGGACGTTGGGTGGGAAAGCCAAAAAGATCAATCTGATCCTACTATCTATAGAAGACCTATCTATAAATAGTTTGAATAAGGACCCTCTTCTTATGACCCTACTATTTTACAGGGCCTACTATTTTAAGTTCATAAAGTGTCTTCTAAACATTTCAAAATTTAAGCCAAACCACCATGTGTAGCTAAAGATCTTCTCTTAGTCAAAGAGAACATTTTACATTCATAATGTACATTAAATTTTCACAGCCATAAAAATGTTAGTAAGAGCTTCTATAAATAGTCTAAATCTTTGAATAAATATCAATATCCAAAGCTCACATCCTTAGGAAACTGAACAAAATGTAAGTTATGAGCTCATTCTCACTTTCTCGTTGCCAAAGCTCCACGTCAGCCACACCAAACTGCCAGTCTGCTTTTTCTTTCTGTTAGAAATTCAAATATGAACACGATCTTCAATCGATCAGCAATTCAAAAAGAAAAATGCCCGTTGAAAAAATCAAATAAGATAAACTCTCCAACCATTTAAAAATAAGCCAAATTGAGAATGCCTTTGATATTTTTTACAGGTAATTTCAAAAAGCTCAAGCATGGAAAGAAGCAATTTATAAGCTGTTCGCAGACACACAAGAAGTAAGTCAATACAGTTACTGTTAAATTGTGAGCAATTTATCGGAAGGAATTGATACCACTTGTCTGTTATTATTTGCCAAGTGGGTTGAGATATAATGGTAGTTTTCATTGATTATATATTGCCTTTGATTTGTAGTATGTCATCTTATCAACTTTCAACAAATGGAAGAAGGCAGGCTGTCAGAATATTTCTTTTTTCTCGGCATTTACTTGTGTTAGCCCAGCAGCAGAGGCAGCAAAATCAGGTTCATATCGCTTACCCTTGTATTGTTGTTTAATCCTGTTTTTGTTTATGGACTATACGAAAGGCTCTTAAAATACGTCTGGCAACTATTTACGAACCACAAACACCTGGAGATGTGAGGTTTTGATACAGGGAGGCCATTTTGAAATATAGTATGGGAGTAAATGAATAATGGTATAGCTGTATTACATTTAAATATAGGCACGAGGAGATTAAGGTCAAGTATCCTGTACCTGACCCAGGGTTTCAAGGCAACAATGGCACACATGCATACCATTACATAATTGTAATTGTGATTGTCTCTTGCTTTAGTCATTTGTCTTTCGTGTATCAGGAGTTACAGTAATATTAGCTTCTTTGTGGCAGAGGTTGAAGGTGATTATGAGTTGTACAAGGATGAGGGAGATAAGTTTTCGCTGCTTGTTTCCATGGTGAGTGGCTTCTTCCTGGTACATTTCTCTAGTATTCGTATTGCTTTTAAGATTCTAATTATGAAAATGAAAGAATGCACACACACATCCCCAAGTAGTTGAGGAAATTTTATATAAGCTTCATCTACACTGTGGAAGATACTTGATAACCAGACCCTAGTTATCACCAAGCAATGGGGATCTTTGTGTATATTTGGGTCAAAAGGCATGAAACTATAAGAAATGAAGAGTATGCTATTAATAGGTAAAAACATCATTTATTTAATCTTCTTACATACTTCTTTTTTGAGTAAAACAACAGCCATTCTATTAGAGAGTTTAAACTTGTCAGACATTATTTGATTATTTGAAATATGATTTATTTTCCAGCAATTCACTTTATTTTATCTTCATGTATTTAGATGGTAATAATTTCCACAGACTATTGATGAAGACCATTTTAATAGAGAAGTTGCTAGAAGCCTCACACTAGCATAACAAAGAAATGAGACCAATTTAATAGAGAAATTGCTAGAAGCCTCACACTAGCATAACAAAGAAATGAGAGTATGACATATCTGCAATAACAACTTTATGGTGGGGGATAACTGTAGGGGAGATGTTTGGATGTTAACCTGACTTCACTTGCGCTCAGGCAGATTGTCTGTTTAAAAGAGAGTGAATTCTTATCATTAACAGAGGCAGATTTACATTTATTCCAACGAGACTGCAAAGAGATGTGAGGAAAAGATGGGAAGGAGCATGATAAGCAAGTTGGTGGTGGTGTAGCTACATGAGAAGAGGTTAAAAGGGGCGACAAAGACAAGATTGAAATAGAAGTGAAGGCTATGGCCAGCAACACACAATCAGCCATAAAGGTGTTATGGAAGACTGTTGAAGATATGGTCATAGGAACTGTCGCAGGTGTTGTGCAAGCTGCCAAAAAGACTATTATGGGGACTGAAAATTGTGAGCATTAATGTTTTCTTTGGAATGGCTACCGTTCATTGTATATGCTTTAGCTCTGTATATGTGAGTGCACAGTTATAATATTATGTTATATACAGTCCTATCCTGTATTGTTTGAAACACATTGATTTTGCTTGGTGCTTCCTACTTGTTAAATCATATTATTACTAGCATTGAATGTCTGAAGATATTCAAAGTTATTCATTGGTCTAGGCGTCTTAAGTATCTACTGTATGATGATGTGATATCAGATCATGGATTCATAAAATTTCTTGTATCCTTATTGATAGACACTTTGAGGAGATAAAAATTTAACCCATGCAATCAAACTGACTCAGGAGAGTGGCTACTATTTTCACTTGTTTCTTACATTTGTTTGTTTTTATGGATTTGATTGTGCCATCTGCACTAATTTATATAACTTATTGAAATTAAATGATAGTGTGAGTAGTTATTATGTCATTTTGAAAGCTGGTTTCTCCGTTAGTTGATCATGTTAGTTCCAGGTCTTTAATGCAGAATATTCATAATGTTGGGGAAATTTCATGAAGATATTAAACTTGTGTGTATCAAAAATCTCTTAGAGCTTTTAGAGCTAACGATAGCACCTCAAGTTTAAAATGGTCTTCAAAGTTCTTTTTAGCTACTTGCTGATATTTTTCAGGAGATTCCATTCTTTTTACCTTCAATCCCCTGCTTTCAGTATGCCTTCACCAAGAGTACTTAGTTATCATACTCCTTTGGGACTTTCAGACTAGAGGGCTTCAAATATTGAAGTTAAAATTCAATATTGTAAGAGAGGGCAATGGCCAAAAAATTGTATTAATTTAGAATAGATTAGATATCCAGACTTTCTACAACCTACTCTGAGTAGATTATCAAATTCCTGGAATCCCTGTGTATGAATTGAAACTTCTATTTAATTTGTATTCATTTTGTAAGTTATTTTCTACCCGTTTACTCATTTTGCTATGTTTAAACGTCTGTGCTATTTTCATATTGCACTCCATCTTGTCTAAAATAAAAACAGGTTCACAAAGGTCTATGGTTTAGGAAGTCTTCAATTTCCTGGTCATGATGTATATGAGCATCCATTGTAGTAATATCCTAAATTGTATAACTAATGAGCTATAGAAAATGCAGCTAATAAAATTAAATCTTTACTTGTTCATAGGATTTATGAACAAAAAAGGAAACTCGTGCCATATACACATAGACACAAAAGCTCTGAATAAAGGATAGACACAAAAGCTCTCAAACACCGAGGGGGGGAAAAAACTCCTTGTCATTCGATATAATTAGGGCTATAAACTGTGTCCAAGTAAATTTTGTAAGAGCTTTTGTTATCAGTATTTCAGTCTCTTCAGGAAATTTCAAGTACATGTTAGTTCATAACCCCTGTCCATAGTGTGTATATCTTTTCTTTCCCTTCAGCACAACATCCGAGCAACTGTACAAGAGTTTTGTGTTGAATTTTTTTTAGATTGCTCACTTCATTATATAAATAACTTTCATCCTGTCTAGAATTGATTGCTAACCTTTTAATTGCCAGTGTTCTTCCATCTGAGGTTTTTCCCTGCAATATTGGAAGAGATCATATACAATTATTCTTACTCAAAGAGAACATTTTACATTCATAATGTACATTAAATTTTCACAGCCATAAAAATGTTATAAGAGCTTCTATAAATTGTCTAAATCTTTGAATAAATATCAATATCCACAGCTCACATCCTTAGGAAACTGAACAAAATGTAAGTTATGAGCTCACTCTCACTTTCTCGTTGCCAAAGCTCCATGTCAGCCACACCAAACTGCCAGTCTGCTTTTTCTTTCTGTTACAAATTCAAATATGAACACAATCTTCAATTTATCAACAATTCAAAAAGAAAAATGCCCGTTGAAAAAATCAAATAAGATAAACTCTCCAACCATTTAAAAAGAAGCCAAATTGAGAATGCCTTTGATATTTTTTTACAGGTAGTTTCAAAAAGCTCAAGCATGGAAAGAAGCAATTTATAAGCTGTTCGCAGACACACAAGAAATAAGTCAATACAGTTACTGTTACATTGTGAGCAATTTATCATAAGGAATTGAAACCACTTGTCTGTTATTACTTGCCAAGTGGGTTGAGGTAATAATGGTAGTTTTCATTGATTATATATTGCCTTTGATTTGTAGTATGTCTTATCAACTTTCAACAAATGGAAGAAGGCAGGCTGTCAGATTATTTCTTTGTTCTCGGTATTTACTTGTGTTAGCCTAGCAACAGAGGCAGCAAAATCAGGTTCTTATCGCTTACCCTTGTATTGTGTTTAATCCTGTTTTTGTTTATGGACTATAAGCAAGGCTCTTAAAATATGTCTGGCAACTATTTACAAACCAGAAACACCTAGAGATGTGAGGTTTTGATACAGGGAGGCCATTTTGAAATATGGTATGGGAGTAAATGAATAATGGTATAGCTGTATTACATTTAAATATAGGCATGAGGAGATTAAGGTCAAGTATCCTGTACCTGACCCAGGGTTTCAAGGCAACAATAACACACATTGCATACCATTACATAATTGTAATTGTGATTGTCTCTTGCTTTAGTCATTTGTCTTTCGTGTATCAGGAGTTATAGTAATATTAGCTTCTTTGTGGCAGAGGTTGAAGGTGATTATGAGTTGTACAAGGATGAGGCAGATAAGTTTTCACTGCTAATCCAAACCTAAATTATATTTATAATTCTAACCCTAACTCTAGTCTAGATCATAATCCTAACTCTATCTTTAACCCTAACCATAGCCCTAATCTAATCTTAATCCTAATCCTAACTTTAACCCTAATCCTATTCATAATGATAACACTAATCCTAATTGTAACCCTAACCCTTACGCTAATACTAATAATTTCGTCTTCCATGTTGCGCTATGAATGCTACTAGCATACATATATATATTATTTATTAATAATATTTATAAAAATGTTGAGAGATATCCTTCTTGAGGTGTCTATATTTAAACAATTTGTCACATAAAAGTTCAATAGATGCCTTGAGAAGGATATTATTAATAAATAATATATATATGCTAGTATTAGCTTCTTTGTGGCATAGGTTGAATGTGATTATGAGTTGTACAAGGATGAGGCAGATAAATTTTCGCTGCTTGTTCTCATGGTGAGTGGCTTCTTCTTGGTACATTTCTCTAGTCTTCGTATTGCTTTTAAGATTCTAATTACGAAAATGAAAGAATGCACACACACATCCCCAAGTAGTTGAGGAAATTTTATATAAGCTTCATCTACACTCTGGAAGATACATAATAACCAGACCCTAGTTATCACCAAGCAATGGAGATCTTTGTGTATATTTGGGTCAAAAGGCATGAAACCATAAGAAATGAAGAGTATGTTATTAATAGGTAAAAACATCATTTATTCAATCTTCTTACATACTTTTTTTTTTTTTTTTTTGGAGTAAAACAACAGCCATTCTATTAGAGTTTAAACTTGTCAGACATTATTTGATTATTTGAAATATGGTTTATTTTTCAGCAATTCACTTTCTTTTATCTTCATGTATTTAGATGGTAATAATTTTCACAGACTATTGATGAATACCATTTTAATAGAGAAATTGCTAGAAGCCTCACACTAGCATAACAAAGAAATGAGAGTATGACATATCTGCAATAACAACTTTATGGTGGGGGATAACTGTAGGGGAGATGTTTGGATGTTAATGTGACTTCACTTGCGCTGAGGCAGATTGTCTGTTTAAAAGAGAGTGAATTCTTATCATTAACAGAGGCAGATTTACATTTATTCCAATGAGACTGCAAAGAGATGTGAGATAAAGATGGGAAGGAGCAAGATAAGCAAGTTTGTGGTGGAGTAGCTACAGGAGAAGAGGTTAAAAGGGGTGACAAAGGCAAGATTGAAATAGAAGTGAAGGCTATCGCCAGCAACACACAATCAGCCATAAAGGTGTTATGGAAGATTATTGAAGATATGGTCATAGTAACTGTCAAGGGTGTTGTGCAAGCTGCCAAAAAGACTATTATGGGGACTGAACATCGTGAGCATTAATGTTTTCTTTGGAATGGCTACCGTTCATTGTATATGCTTTAGCTCTGTATATGTGAGTGCACAGTTATAATATTATGTTATATACAGTCCTGTCCTGCATTGTTTGAAACACATTGATTTTGCTTGGTGCTTGCTACTTGTGAAATCATATTATTACTAGCATTGGATGTCTGAAGATATTCAAAGTTATTCATTGGTCTAGGCGTCTTAAGTATTTACTGTATGATGATGTGATATCAGATCATTGATTCATAAAATTTCTTGTATCTTTATTGATAGACACTTTGAGGAGATAAAAATTTAGCCTATGCAATCAAACTGACTCAGGAGAGTGGCTACTATTTTCACTTGTTTCTTACGTTTGTTTGTTTTTATGGATTTGATTGTGCCATCTGCACTAATTTATATAACTTATTGAAATTAAATGATAGTGTGAGTAGTTATTATGTCATTTTGAAAGCTGGTTTCTCCGTTAGTTGATCATGTTAGTTCCAGGCTTTTAATGCAGGATATTCATAATGTTGGGGAAATTTCATGAAGATATTAAACTTGTGTGTATCAAAAATCTCTTAGAGCTTTTGGAGCTAAAGATAGCCCCTCAAGTTCAAAATGGTCTTCAAAGTTATTTTTAGCTACTTGCTGATATTTTTCAGGAGATTCCATTCTTTCTACCTTCAATCCCCTGCTTTCAGTATGCCTTCACCAAGAGTACTTAGTTATCATACTCCTTTGGGACTTTCAGACTAGAGGGCTTCAAATATTGTAGTTAAAATTCAATATTGTAAGAGAGGGCAATGGCCAAAAAATTGTATTAATTTAGAATAGATTAGATATCCAGACTTTCCACAACCTACTCTGAGTAGATTATCAAATTCCTGGAATCCCTGTGTATGAATTGAAACTTCTATTTAATTTGTATTCATTTTATAAGTTATTTTCTACCCATTTACTTATTTTGTTATGTGTAAACGTCTGTCTAAAATAAAAACAGGTTCACAAAGGTCTATGGTTTAGGGAGTCTTCAATTTCCTGGTCATGATGTATATGAGCATCCATTGTAGTAATATCCTAAATTGTATAACTAATGAGCTATAGAAAATGCAGCTAATAAAATTAAATCTTTACTTGTTAACAGGATTTATGAACAAAAAAGGGAACTCGTACCATATAAACATAGACACAAAAGCTCTGAATATAGGATAGATACAGCTGTGGGCCGTAAAAAAGCTACCCATTATCTCAAACACCGAGGAGGGGAAAAAACTCCTTGTCATTGTATATAATTAGGGCTATAAACTGTGTGTCCAAGTAAATTTTGTAAGAGCTTTGTTATCAACATTTCAGTCTCTTCAGGAAATTTCAAGTACATTTTTAGTTTATAACCCCTGTCCATAGTGTGTATATCTTTTCTTTCCCTTCAGCACATCCAAGCAACTGTACAAGAGTTTTGTGTTGAATTTTTTTTAGATTGCTCACTTCATTATATAATGAACTTTCATCCTGTCTAGAATTGATTGCTAACCTTTTAATTGCCAGTGTTCTTCCATCCGAGTTTTTTTCCCTGCAATAGTGGAAGAGATCATATACAATTATTCATTTTTCCTAAGAAAAATGAAAGATTTTCCTTCATTAAGCTTCAAAAAAATCCCAAGTGACACAGCTGCCCATTGTTTGCTGCCCATGTTTTAATTTTGGCCAAACTCAGGAATAAGAGACATTTCTATACCTTCTGCAAAGTTGCAAACTCTCACCCATTTGAACATGCCTAAAATTAAATACAAGGGCTAATTGTAGTTCAACAAATTAGGTATAATGATGTCTAAAAGCTAGTAGCATATCTAATTAGCATGCTCTGGAGCATCAGTACCTTATTCTCTAAGGGAAGGGGCTTCTGGACTTAGATTTTAAAAGTGTAAAACCAAGGGCTTAAACAGTAACCATTATTCTAGGAACAGTAACCATTCTTCTATGAACAGTAACCCCAGTCCTATCAACAGGTAAAAACCTAACGCTTCACCCTTTATACCTGACAAACTCCCCTACCAACATAGGCTTCGAGAAAGCGGGAAAATTCATATTGATTTACACAGTTAAGGCTACACTGAAAAATTGCACAATTTCAGATGATGGAAAGTGTGCTGGTTGGTGAGCGTAATGGTTTTACAAAACATACCACTAGGGAGCAAAACTTTAGAGCAAGTAATCCTTTTGGCTTAGAAACTTGAACATTACATCCGGGCTTGTCCATTTTCTCTACATCTCAATTTGGTGAGGCAAATCTTGGGGAAGCTAAATGAGAAGTTTGTGCAATTCAAAATTGGAAAACAACCCACTTGACAGAACAACATTTATTTAGATAACTCTGGAAATAATATCAAGAAAAAATATTTATGCCATGTGAACTCTATAGTTCTATTCATCTCAAAGGATCCCATAAAACAATTCTAGCATAACAAGAAAAACATGGCTCCTTGTAGACTAACCCAAAGCCACCCTCTCCTGGCTTGCTCTGATTACAGAAGTTCCCCCTGGCTCTCGTCAAGGTCTTGAAGTCCAAAATGAATACCTCTTGTTTAAGAATTTCATGACTATGGTCTTCATGATGATCTACATTTGATTTATTGCTTCAAGAACATGGTCTCTGCCATTACTGTAAACCACAAAAATAAGAACCTGAGTATTCTAGATAGATATTTTTACCATTCAAAATGATCAACAAATTGTCACATTGTTGGATGATTAACACCTAATCTGTGACATGGCTTTACTAGTAATGATTATTACTATATATATATTAGTATATTTTTTCCATTAGCATCCAAGTTTGTTTCTTGGCTCAATAAGCTTTCACATCCAGATTGTGAGTTTTCCTCAAAACGAGAAATATCCTTAATAGGATAAAGCCAGACATCGCAAGCTAGTTAAATAAATTATATAGGCAATAAATTATTAATATATATTTGGTGCACATTTATAGAAGCAACGTAATAGGCATTAATGACGTCTTGAGCCAACATTTACTCCATGGTACATTAGTTGCATCGTAACTCTCCCCCTCACACCAACACCAATAATGCCATGTCATGGTCCACGCGTACAGTACTACCTATTTATGAGTTATCCTAAATACCTATATTTTTAATCTTCGAGTAACTTCCACAACCTCTATTTTCTATGGTTTAATATTTCGCAAAAGGAAATAGTAGAACCTTGTAATATATAAACTTCCAATCAGCTGATGTTAAGAGAATAAACCTAATGTATGTAAATTAAACAAGTGCTACTACGCAGTGGCTAGTACTTCATGCTCTTGGGGTAGAAAATGGAAATAAATGAATGTAAAGTAGGTGACACTTTTGATCTGTGGCACTACAAACAAAGGCTTTTTGGGAGGTGCCAAATGAATAATGTTATGTTGACTAGTATGCAAATGTGCAGAGTACAACAACAAAACCAACTAGGATATGGAGATATAGAAACAAAACACCTTATATTAATTTACAGAAGAACAAAATACAAAGATGGGCCATTCAAAATTGGGGAACCTATCAATCTTAGCTACCCAATCCAATGAGAAACACCCAGCTGAAGCAGTGATTCTTTGCATTACAATCTACCCAAATTCCTAGACTTGGATATGCCCTGTTTGGTTCTTTAGTAGAAGCATTCTCTATTCTACAACTCCAACTCCAAAACTAGAACCTATTCTTCTTAAAAGTGCATGCTTAAATAATAGATTGTGTGTTACTCTTGGCCTTCGTCAGTGAGCTGAACAATTAGAATGAATCTTATGTTAAGTGTTGTTGATATGTTGTAACTTTCACTTTTCCAAAAGATAGTGTAATTGACACTCAAAGGTGTGAGTGTAACCGACACTCAAAGACAGGGCTTTTCTATGATGTTTGTACAATGTTCTTAAGATTTCTAAACTTGAATGCACTCACAATTGTTGTACAATATTACAAAAATCTCTCCATGTCTGTGGCTGCGACTTCTCTCACAAGACTAGACTTAAAGTAACTGGCAAAGCCTTCAAGGTTTGGCTTGCATTAACAATGTGGTCATTGTGAGACTTTGTTATGGACTCAATGAAGATTATTTCTGAGAGCTAGGGTGTTGGTTATGTTGATGTTGTACAGTGGAATTTCTCCCTAGAAGTCTGTATCTTAGCTTTAAAAAATTCTGTGTGGGGTCATAAGCTGCTTTACACACAATATGGGATAAGTATGTACAATTTTAATAGGATTTCTAAATTTGGATAACTCTTCCATGCACCCTATAATTGTTGCACATCAATTTCCCTATTGTTACTGAGCCCTGATACTTCTCAACAGACTCTAGCATTATATTTAGTTGCACAGATCTCAGAAGTTCACAAACTGACTTAATGTTTATTTCTCTATGTTGTCAGGAGGATCTTCATTTTGATTGATTAATTTATTTTATTTATTTATTTCTAGCTTATTCCAAAGAAGTGAAAGGATGAGATTGTTTACTATGCGCCAACAGGGGATGAGATCAAGTCTCAGACACAGTTGGAGCACTAGCTAGTGTTGGTTGGAAGATTGTTTAAATAACTGTTTTTAAAGCTTTCAAGGTGGTTAGAGAGTTTGAGAAGCAAAACAATCTTTGGTGGGGACACTTTCCAGGCCATGGTTGCCTTATCCTTTCTCATAGGCCATGGCAGTCAAATCTTTTCTCTTTGTACTGAAAATGGCCATCTTGCTCATGTTCTTTGGGCAAAAATTTGTTATTATTTTATTCTTTTGCTTGGTGCTTGGGAATTTTTAGTCTTGCCCAAGTCATTTGAGGCCACAGACAAGACCTGGTTCCTAGCATCAACACAATCGGTCCAAACCTGCAAGCTCGACTTTAAGTCTTTATATAAAAAGAGAGTTACCTATATCTGTCCTGAAGTTTCTCTGCTGAAATATCTATCTTTCTTCATTGTTCACCATTGTACAGATCCATCTTTTGTAGTGTAAGTTACAATAGTATTTAAGCATTCATTTATATTTTAGGGTTTTGATATTATATTGTTGTTAAACAGATTATTTGTGCAGTAACAGATTTCTTGCTGCCAAACCTTGAAAACCCTGAAGACTCTCATGGACCAGAAAACTTTCTCCTCGACCTCCACCAGTTGACTAAGATGTCATATTTTGGCAACAGGTTAGTCATATTTAATAATTTTTTTTGATTTGTTTATTAGGGCTTGGAAATTCTATTTCCTATTGTGAAAATATTCAAATGTACATGGTTGTTTAATTTGTGAACAATTGGTGAATTAAGGAGGGTTTATCTTCTAGAATTGATAATATTACAAGGAAACAATTAGATCCTAAAATTGGGCATATGAAAGATTCCAATAAGTGTGGGACCTATAGCCATTTGTAGAATAAAGAAAATAATCCAAACGTTTAACTATGTTGGTGAACTGTGGGGTTGGGGCCCTAGCTTGGTTGGCTAAATCTTTCCTGTTGCAGGAGGTTGGTCACAAGGTCTAGTCTCCCCCACCCCCGTGGTACTGGAGGGCGTCTCGCGCCAGCGCCGCCGGTCACGTTAAAAAGTTTACTGAACTAACTAACCTTTGGTTCATCCATGTGAATGAGCATTTCTTACGTATCAAGTCAAATAATTTCGCTAATCTCACAAAATCTTGAAAATCCTTTTACACCTGGGAGGTGTGATAAAATACTCCCTATTTGTACCCCAAAGAAATAATCACATTAAAATCATCCCCACAACAGCCAATTTATAAGGGGAAGCAAGAATAATGAACATGATTTCATTTCAAAGCTTAAGTTTGTCCCATAAACTTGTGGCGCTGTAAACATTAATCAACAAGAGAGGTAGCCTAGAAAAAATTATTTATACCTCTAACTGTATCCAATTTAGGGTGGAGTGAGAACCTCTACAAAAATATGAACAGGATGCTAAAGGACCCCCAACCCATTGTCTTGACTAATTGCATCCACCCTAGTACCCATTCGACCTGGGCAATAAGGAACAACTTCGTTTCTTGCAACTTTAGTTTTGTTCCTAAAGTATAATTATATTAGTCAACATGTGATCAATTTGACACTTGGCCATGAATGCCACTAACTTTCTTGGTGTAGATCTTCATTGCTCTATAAAAGAAGGGACTTACATAAAAGAATTTATTTTCCTCAATCTCCAACCTTTCAATCAAATTTTGACGTAAACAAATATTTACACTCTCTCCTTCAACATACAAAAATCAAAATAACTTCGAACAAGACATAGGCAGTGTTTCTCCAATTTCAAACTTACAACTTATTACACATTTGATTGCCAATTAACACAATTGTTGTCAATTTCATTTGTCAATAGAAACAATTTAAAAGGTTGCAATAAAGATGTAAAGAAACTCAAATTATTTATATCAAATACAATTATCTGCAATTTCATTTGATTTCTTTGGTCTCTATTGATTATACATTCCAACTCTGCACTTATACCTTTTTATATTGTTCCTTATTACATACCCTACATAGCATTTGGTTCTCTGCATCTGCACTTTATTTTGTTGTAAAATTCCACTTTTCTACCCTAAACCGCCATAATTCTCTTTCTTACTCATACTGGGCATCATGTTTCCTCTATGTTGCCTTTTTCAAATTCTATCTTCTTTAATTTCTGCGCAGTTTTGTTTATTCAAACTCTCTTTGAATAGCAATTCTTGCACCGTTCAAGAGGTGCAGCCTCATTTCCTCCTCTTCCACTCAGCCTTCTTCACACTTCTCAATTTGTCCTACACAGTCCCAATCACCCTTGTGTAGACCTTTTTTCAATCTCCCTCCGTTTACCACGCTGCCCCCTACCTTCTATATGTTGTTGCAAATTAAATTGCTAATCAAATGGGCACAACCTTTACTTACATGCATTATGTCTTATTTTCATTTGCAATTTAAATTTTTAAATTCTCTTAGCATAGGCACAACCCCTCTTGCTGATTTTTTTCCAGGAGCAGCCTCTTCTTGCTCACGCCCCCCTTCCCTGGAAATTTTTCAATCTAAATTTTTTTATTGTCTTCCTCCTACCCCTTCATTCTCAACGCTTCTTCATATGCCTTACCCTTAACATTTTAATTTCTCTCATATGCATTTATTTTCAGTTTTAAAATTCTAAAATGCCAACGTATAATGGCATGACCCTATGCATCCTCAAATATGCATTTCACATTTTTTATTTTTAAATGTCTCTTTCTTGCCATCATACGCCCCCAATCTGCAATTTATTTTTAAATTTATTGTTTTTACTGCTGTTCTTTCTTCTTCCAACGTTGACTCTCATTCAAAATCTCCTCTTTGACTGGCATTTCATTTCTCTTAAATTCTATTATTCAACAGTCAACAATTTATTTTTAAATTTATTATTTTTACTGTTGTTCTTTCTTCTTCCAACACTAACTCTCATTCAAAGTCTCCTCTTTGATTGACATTTCATTTCTCTTAAATTTTATTATTCAAAGGGAGCGATTATTTATTTTCCCCAACACATCCATCGGGTACTAGAATAAATAATATATAGATGAAGACACAATCACCAATTGAATATTCAAACAACAAAGTTGCCGGTGAACTCGGAAAAACTGAAGATGCAACAATTTTGTTGATGCAGATTGCTCATTCCCTAGATGCTTTTGCATCAAATCCCCAATTGATATGGAAATGTTGATTTGGTGTAGGATTTCGTGGATCAAGGCCACCTTTATGAGGGAATATATGTGAGAATTCTTGTTGATTAGGTCCTATTTGATGGAATAGATTGTTCCTACACAAGCACCATTCTTCAATAAACAATTGTTGATCTAGTACTCCTCTAGAATATTGTAATGTTGTATTCCACATGGAGCATAATTAGAGGAGCATTAGAGATGATTGAAGTTTGGAATCCATTCTTGAATGTGAAGGGTGGAATCACCCACTTTCTATGGTGTGTTCTTTAGAACAAAATCCTTATTAGCACTCTTCCAAAATTCACCAGAAAAAAGCCCTTTGGTAATAATTTCATCACACCTCTTGCACCCCAAGAGGTGAGGATTGAATCCTCAATTCGGTTTCGTGTCTCTTTCCCACTTATCCCTCTTCCAATTAGTGCACATTCTAGTAAGGAATTTTCCATATACATGTCAACCAAGTGGACAATCACTTTTTGTTCATTCGTGCTAGAATTTGTATATTGCTAATTTTGGTACCAAGCATTTTTTTATAATTAAATGAAAAGAAATAGATTATATTGCATTAAGAGATTAAAATTATATGACATATAATGAGGCTCTTTGAGGAAGCAACCTCATTTGATCACTCTCAATATAATGAAGTTCTTTAGAATTGTATTTCTTGTTCTCTCCTTTTTCATTCTATTTCTTTCTATCTTTAATTCCTTAGTTATCTTTACTATTTATTTCTCATCTTTTACTTCTTTCTCCCGCACCTTTTTCTTTCTTTTATGTTCTCTCATTCTTTTTGTCCCTTTCTTTATCTTTCTTTTCAACTCTTCGTTGCTTTCTCTCAATTTTTTCTTCTTTCTTTTTTTAGTCTTGTCTTTTTTCTTTCTCTCACTTTGTACTTTCTTTCTTTGTATTGTTTTTCCCTCTTTCTTTTTGTTTTTATGTCTTTCTCCATCTAACTATCTTTCTATTTTTTCATCTATTTTTTTCTTTGATTTCTCTAGTGTTTTTAATTTTTCTCTCATTTTTTAATTTTTTTTTTCTTGGTTCAATTGTCTCTTTCTTTCCTTTTCTTTTCTATTCTTTCACTCTAATACCTTTTTATTTTCCTTATATTTTTATTTCATAATCGTTCATTTTTCTCCTTATTTGTTGTCAAGCTTACTTTATGTTTATTATATTTTTTTTATATCTATTTATCTCATTAGTTATCTATGTACCTCTTATTTTCTTTATCACTCTTTTAATATTACCTCTCTTTGTTCTCTATTTATCTTTGCATTTTTCTGTCTTACTTTTTTATTTTTTTATTTTTTATGTTAAATTATTTTCTTTTATTTCTCTTTTTTTCTTCTCTCTCAAATTCTTTATTTATTTTCTCTCTTTTTCTTTCTATCTATTTGTCATTTGCTCTCTAGTTTACTTATTTTCTCATACAATATCTTTTTCTATGTTTATCTTTTTCTTTCTATGTCTTTCTCTTAGTGTTTTTCTATTTGATTCCCTCTTTTTCTCTTGTATTTATTCACTCCATCTCTATTTTTATCTTTCTATGTTTCTTCATCAATATTTGTTTTTTGTTCTTCGCTTTGTCACTTTTCCCCTCTTTTGAAAATCTTTATCTCTATGTTGATCATTCTCTCTCAAACCTTGTTATTTATGTTATTTTTCTATATTTTTCAATCTTTGTTATTTCTCTTTCTCCTTATATGTGTCAATCTCTCTTTCTCCATGTTTCATCTTTTATTTTTCTCTTTTTATATATATTTTTCTTTTATAGATATGTATTATTTTCACATTATTTATTTATTTATCTATATTTTTTAATATCTATTTCTAATTTTTAGATTTTTTTTTGTATTTTTATCTTTTCTCCTTATTTTCTCTCCTTTTTAAAATTTTCTCTCTATATTTACTTTGTTCTCTCTCTGCTTCTCTCTACTACTTTTGTTAATTTTCTCTTTAACTTTTTTTTTTCTTTCACCTCATGTCATTCTTTCTATTTTATCTCAATCTCTCTCCCTCTTACCCCTTTTCTTTCTTTGTATACAATTTATCTAGCTTTTTCCTTCCCTTAGTGTTTTCTATTTTTGTTTCTTTGTATACAATTTATATATACTTTTTTTTTCTTAATGATTTTTATTCTTTCCTTTTGTTTTGACTTTCTCTCTTCTTAATTTCATTATTTTTTCCCCTATTTTTCCTATTTATCAATTTTTTTAATTTATTTTTTACGTTTATATGAATTTCTTTTATTTTGCCTATGTTTTTTCTTTCATTTTTCTCTCATAGTGTATTTCTCACTCGCATCTACCTTTATACCTCTTTTCTTTCTCTTTTGACATATCTTTTTTCCTTTTAATTTTCTTTTATTCTAGTTATCTCTCATTGTCTAAATATCTTTATTTCTTTTTAATCTTTCTCTACATTGCTATTTCTATTTATTTGTTTCTTCTTTCCACCTATTTTTTTCTCTTTCTATATGGGTTGGACCTTGGACCCTAGAATTTAAGATTTTGACCCATAGACCTTGATTTATACCCTAGCCTCATGGATCATGGACCCTAGATTGATAAACATTTATCATATAGCCTAAACACTTAGATCCTAGACCCTTAATTTTTGAATCCTAAACCTTAGAGGCTATGTCTTGTACTCATGGACCCTAGACCAAAAAATATTACTATTTACCCTTTACCTTAAACTTGTGGACGAACCCTAGTGCTTAGGCTATGCTACTAGATATTTGACCTCAGACAATAGAACATGGACATTAGATCCCAAGAACCTAGGCCTTAAACCTTAGACTTTAGAGCTTCAAACTTCAATATTGAACCTTGGATTGTTAGATGATTAGAACTTGGATGCAAGACCATGTATACTAGACTATGGACCCTAGAATTTAAACACTAGATTATAGAAAATAATCATTCCCTAAATCTAAGAAATTGAACATTGTATGCTAGATGTTTATGCTAAAACTTGGAGCCTAGACATTGGGCCCTATCCCTAGATTTATAGAACTTGAAACCTTGACCAAGAAATCTATACCATTTATTGTGAACTCTTAGAGCTTGGATTTGGGATCAATAGGACCTTAGCATTATGCACCCTCAACAAGAAACATATACCCTATACCATAAATCCTTGGACCATTGACATTGAACCCCATCCCTAAAGCCTTAACTTTAGACACTAGGATGTGGACACTATACCCTTTGGAACTAGGTCATAAAAACTTGTCCCTCAAATCGTAGACTATGTGCGCTTATATTGTGTCCCTTGATCCTTCACCTTGGAATCCAAGACTTCTTGAATATTACACCTTGAACACTTGATCTTGGGCCCTAGAATTTGGATCATAGAATAAAAGCATGGACCCTATAGATCAAATCCTTGAAGCTAAACCTTATTTCTAAACAAATGATCTTAAAGCCCTTTACCTTGGAAGTTGGATCCTAAACCCTAGAACCTTAACTTTGGACCCATGAACACTATATGTTCTAGTTTGGATTCATGGACAATAAACTTTAGATCAAGGAACTGTTATTAAATATTGTGATCCCTTAGACTCTAGACTTTAGACAATTGGACCTCAAACCTTAGACCAAGAAACCTTTGCCCTGTGCCTTTGACCATGAACATTGGACCATATGCCCTAAATCTTTGACATAAGACCTCAAATTGTGGATGGTGGACTCATGGAACCTAGGCCTCAAATCCAAGAGCTTAAACCTTGGACCCTATGATCTCTTTCTATCCCTATTATGCGTTTCTTTCATTCCCTATTTTTTTGTAGTGTATTTATTTGTCTCTATTATTCTCCCTTTATCTTCAAATTCAGATCTCTTTAGATCTTTTTACCTTTCTCATTCTTTTTCTTTTTTGTGTTTCTCTATCTCTAATTCTTTTATTATTTCTTTATTTCTATTATTTGGTGCTCTCTCTTTCTACTTCAATCTCTTTATATTTCTTGGAACCATTTTTTCTTCCAATATATATTTTTTCCCTCTCGACTTTTCTTTTTTTTATCTTTGTCTCTCTTTATAATTGTCTTTTTTTTATTATATGGGAAAAATAGGTTTTGAAAGGACCTGAAACCCTTTACAACAAAATATACTAAGTGTTGCTAAACAAGATATTCAAAAAGGCACCAACAGCAACCCAACAACCAAAAATCATAACAAAATGGGTGCTGGTCTAAAGATAAGACAATAAACTAACAACAACACCCAACAACCTCAAAACAACAAGAAAGAAACCTACACCCAACAAGAAACATAAAACAACTAATAAGAAGACCAAACACTAATTCAAACTACTCAGGGTGTTGGCCACCTCAATTTACTGGCTCCTAAGTCTTTCAATCATATCCAACAACTCCTCCTTCTCAACATCAAAGAATCTCTTCCAATTAGCCGACCCTCTAACCGCATGTCCTTTGTCATCATCTTTAGCACCCTTTTTACCTTTTCCTTTAACCGATTGCTCTTTCTCCATAAGCTCAGAGAAATAAACCTGATCCTCCCTGAGCTCACTTATCTTTCTAAAAAGGACTTCCAAGGAGTCCACGCTGTTCTTCATAGAGATATGACACACTTGCAAAAGATTTTTGATATCTGCATTCGTTCCCAAAATCTTGGCTTCTAGAGCAACCAACCTATCTTCACACAGATATTTGAAATCATGGTAGGAACCTTCAAGGTCCATAATTCTGTCAATAAGAATGTTTGACATTGACCACTTCAGAACATTCTTTAGATTCTCCTTCAAACCTCTAATTTTAATATTAATCTTATTGAACTCTTGAAGAGTCCACTTAGCTAACTTAAAAGTACCAGTAACTCCAACCCTAGCCATTTCCAGCAAATCAAACATGGAGGTAGAGTCATCATCGAGGTAAGAAAAGTCCTCAGAGAGAGGATTTACCTTTAAAGGTTCATGACTAGCTTTTTTCTTCTCTGCCTTCTCCTCATCAAGACCCCTTATCTCCTTATCTTGCTCCACATTGGGAAAATCCTACACCGGGGAGTCCTCAATGGCCATCGCCTTTTCGCCAGAATCCTTGCCATCACTAGGCACATTAGGGTCCTTAGCCAGCACATATGAGGCCTTGTTCTTCAGGTTGGCAATATGCTTCGATGACCTCTGCGGCTTGTCTTCCAAACCCAAAACATTATCCTATGACCCCACTTCAAGGCCACCACCAACAACATCCTTACCAACAACCACCTCCATGGTCTTGGGAGGGAAATCATCCAAACCCACTTTCGTGTCCTCACTTTCAGAAAGGACAAGCCGCTTAGCTGTCCTGTTACTCTTAGAACCACCCAACTTCCTCTTCTTTGAAGATGTAGTCGCAATGGCCAGAGACACATACTCGTCTTCATTCCATTCCTCCTCCTCATCCAAAATGGAATTTGAGCCCGACGACCCAAAATCATCATGCAAAGTCTTCTCCTTACCCTTAATGGCAAGAGTAGGGAGATGAGACTTAACATGCTCCATAATTAATAAAATAAGACCTTCATGGAGGACGAGAGCCCTCCTATTCTTCAAATGAGCGTAAACAGAGACCTCCAAAGATGATAATAGGAAAAACAGGAAAGAAATAAACAAACCATGTCTAAAATGGTTGAGGAGAGTGAAGTGGTGACCAAGAATAGTATTAAACCTCCCCTCCAGAGTCACATAGCGCATAAGCACCTCAACAACATGCCCAAATTTTCTTGAGGGATTTTCTTTCATAGCCCCAACTTTCCATTTTAACTAATTTCATTCGCTCATCATCTTTAAAGAATTGGGCCATCGCCTTCTCATTACTCTTTTTGTCCTTAAAAAACTTTTGGCCCATCGTCGACATCCCAGTAACAATAGCAACCAATTCCTCATTCACCTCCACTTCCATGCTTTTTATCTTGAGATTGCGGTTATGCCAGAAAGACAAACTACACCGAGGCATTAGGGTCATGCCCGTGCAACCTCTCTAAGAACAAAGTGAAATTACCATGCTGTAGAATGTTCCAAAGCTTCTTTTTCCTAATACCCCCACAAGAATGCGGCTCGATTCTTCTTCTATCACCACCCATGTCGAACAACACCAGAACAAGCAAACCCTTGCAAAAAAAACACTCAGCTGAAAACCAGAGAGCAAGAAGACACTCACAAAGCGTGGGAAACAAAAGAAGGTACTAGAACATAAATGTCGCATCATCTCAACCCATGCCATCATTCCTCAATAAACATAATTGTCTTTTTTTTAATCCCTTCTTTCTTACTATTTATTTTTATCCCTACTATGCCTTTCATTCATTCCCTCTAGTTTTGAAGTGTATTTCTTTGTTCGTCTTATTCTCTTTTTATCTCATAGTTTAGATCTCTTTAGATCTATTTTCCTTTCCCATTCTTTTCCTTGTTGATGTTTCTCTATCTCTCTTTCTTTTATTATTATTTTATTTCTATTATTTGATGCTCTCTATATGTGCTTCTATCTCTCTTTATTTCTATTTTCCTTCCAGTCTATATTTTTTTTGCTTAACCTTTTTTGTCTTTATCTCTCTCTTTATAATTATCTTTTGTTTATCCCTTCTTTCTTACTACTTATTTCTATCTTCAATTCCATTTTTCATTACAAATGTTCACTATTGCTTTTATTCCTTTGTTGGTGTTTCTCTTTCTTTTATTCTTTCTATTTTTTCTTGATTTGTTTACTTCTTCATTTTTCTATCTTTTTGTCACTTTCCTTCTATCTTTTTTCTTTTTCGTTTCCTTTCTTTTTTCTTTTTTCTCTCTCCTTCCTTTTCCTTTCTTTTTTTTCATTATTTTTCATTTTTCCCAAATTTTACTTTTCTTCTTTATATTGTTCATCCCACTTTTTGTTCTTTTATTATTTCTATCTTTCTTGCTTTGTTTCTTTCTTCCCTTTTCTGACTCTTTGCCACTTTCCTTCTCTCTTTTCTCTTCTTTCTTTCTTTTCTTTATCGTTCTTTCTTTTTCTTTCCTCATTTTTCTTTTTTCTTTGTTACTTTTATTTCTCGCATTTTACTTTCCTTCTATATATTGTTCTTTTTGTTTTATTTTTATCATTATTTTCACCTTACCTCTCTTCCATCTTTCTCTCCCTCTTTTCTCTTCTCTCGTCTTTTTTTCTATTAAGTCTTTTGTTTCTTCTCTCTCTCTCTCTCTCTCTCCCTCTCTTGCTTTGTTGGTGTTTTGTCTCTTTTTTGTTCTCCCTCTTTCTTGCTTTGTTTGTTTCTTGGTGTCTATCCCATTTTTTGTTTTACTACATTTTTTTTTGTCTCCAACTTTTTTAATATTACTTCTCATTTTTCCTTTTTTCATTCACTCATCTTTATATATATATATATATTCATTTTATTCCCTTGGCTCCATTTATAGATTTCTTTATCTATTTTTTGTGTGTGTATTTTTGTTGGGGTTCCGTCTCTTTTTTTCTTCTTTCTCTCTTTCTTGTTGTCATTTAGATCGCTCTCTCATATTTCTTCTTTCTTTATTTTCTCTTTCTTCCCCTTTTATCTTTCTTTTTTATCCTCACTTTTTACCTTCTATTAATGATTTCTACCTTTTATGTCTCTCTTTCTCCATTTATCTATCTTTGTGCTTTTTGTCTCACTTCTTTCCTTTTACCTCTCCCATCTTTCTTTTCTCTCTCTATTCTTCTATATATTTTTTTGGTTATTCCATCATTTTTTATCGACCTCTCTATTTATTTCTATTTTTTATTCTCTTCTTTGTAGCTTCCATTTTATTTTTTATTTTTCCTTATTTTTTATTTCCTTTTACTCTTTTTCTTGCTTTATCTATTTAATCTTTCAATGTAATGTCATTTCTTTATTAATTTATCTATCATTATTTAATCCATGTTTTTTTTCCACTTCTTTGTTTCTTCTCTCTTACTTTGAATTACTTTTGGTATTGTATCTATTTATCTCATTCTATTACTTCATTTTTCTATCTTGATTTTTAATATTACCTTTTTTTTTTTTCTTTCTTATATTACTTTTTTCATTCATATATTTTATATTTCATTTGTTACTCTCTTAATTATTTTCCCTATTTTCTATTTGTCTCTTCTTTTGTGTGTGTGTGTGTGTTACCTTGCCCATGCACCTCTCGCTTTACTTCTCATTACTTTTTTTTTCAATCTATATTTTTCTTGATTTATCTTTATCTTTGTCTCTCTTTTTTTCTCTTTAAATTGTCTTTCTTTTTACAACCTTTTTATTTCTCTTAACTCCTTTTTTAATTACCTTCACCATGTAATTCTTCATCTTTACACGATTCTCTCTCTCTCTCTCTCTCTCTCTATTTCGACATTCTATGTTTGAGAAGTTCATACCTTTTTATCATCAGAATGTAAGACCCCTTGCTAGCTATTGCATATATCCCCAGGGGACTAGTTTTGCCCCATCCTGACACCCCTTCCTGACCCCAACTTGGCAGAATGTAGGACCAAGGTAAGGTGGGTTGGACATTGGGTTGGGTTGCGAGGATACCCTTGAGTCAAAAAAATGAAGAAAAAGAAGTCCATACCTTTTCATCATTAGAATGTAAGACCCTTTGCAAACTATTGCATATATCCCTAGGGGACTAGCCTCGCCCCAGCATGACACCCCTTCCCGACCCCAACTTGGCAAAATGTAAGACCAAGGTAAGGCGGGTTGGGCGTTGGGTTGGGTCGCGGGGATACCCCTCTTCTTTTGTGTATGTCTCTCTCTTACCTTGCCCATGCACTTCTCGCTTTATTTCTTATTACTTTTATTTATGTTTTCTTTCAATCTATATTTTTCTCCATTTACCGTTTTTTTGTCTTTTTCTTTTCTTTTTAACACCTTTTTATTTCTCTTCAATTCCTTTTTTAATTAACTTCACGATGAAATTCTTCATCTTTACATGATTCTCTATCTCTTTCTTATTTGACATTTTATATTTTTTAACTCATGGGTATGCACCCTATGGTCTTGGGTTTGACTTCGAGGTCTGGGTATATCCGATGCATGTGGCTTGTGGGTTGTTGCATACATCCTAGGGGATTAGTCTTGCCCCAACATGATAATAGAACATCCCATACAATAGAACATGGACATTAGATCCCAAGAACCTAGACCTTAAACCTTATACCTTAGAGCTTCAAACTTTAATATTGAACCTTGGATTGTTAGATTATTAGAACTTGGATCTAAGACCATGTATACTAGACTATGGACCCTAGAATCTAGACATTGAACATTGTATGCTAGATGTTTACCCTAAAACTTAGAGTCTAGACCTTGGGCCCTATCCCTAGATTTATAGATCATGAAACTTTGACCAAGAAATCTATACCATTTATTGTGAACTCTTAGAGCTTGCATTTGTGATCAATAGGACCTTAACATTATGTACCCTCAACAAGAAACATATACCCTATACCATAAATCCTTGGACCATTGACATTGAACCCCATCCCTAAAGCCTTAACTTTAGACACTAGGATGTGGACACTACACCCTTTGGAACTAGGTCATAAGAACTTGTCCCTCAATCGTAGACTATGTGCCCTTATATTGTGTCCCTTGAACCTTCACCTTGGAATCTAAGACTTCTTGAACATTACACCTTGAACACTTGATCTTGGGCCCTATAATTTGGATCACAGAATAAAAGCATGGACCCTATAGATCAAATCCTTGAAGCTAAACCTTATTTCTAGACAAATGATCTTAAAGCCCTTTACCTTGGAAGTTGGATCCTAAACCCTAGAACCTTAACTTTGGACCCATGAACACTATATGTTCTAGTTTGGATTCATGGACCAAGGACTTTAGATCAAGGAACTGTTATTGAATATTGTGATCCCTTAGACTCTAGACTTTAGACAATTGGACTTCACACCTTAGACCAAGAAACCTTTGCCCTGTGCCTTTGACCATGAACATTGGACCATAGGCCCTAGATCTTTGACACAAGACCTCAGATTGTGGATGGTAGACTCATGCAACCTAGGCCTCAAATCTGAGAGCTTAGACCTTGGACCCTATGATCTCTTTCTATCCCTATTATGCCTTTCTTTCATTCCCTATTTTTTGTAGTGTATTTATTTGTCTCTATTATTTTCCCTTTATCTTCAAGTTTAGATCTCTCTAGATCTTTTTACCTTTCTCATTCTTTTTCTTTTTCGTGTTTCTCTATCTCTAATTCTTTTATTATTTCTTTATTTCTATTATTTGGTGCTCTCTCTTTCTACTTCAATATCTCTATATTTTTTGGAACCTTTTTTTCTTCCAATCTATATTTTTTCCCTCTTGATCTTTCTTTTTTTTTTTTTTATCTTTGTCTCTTTTTATAATTGTTTTTTTGTTTATCCCTTCTCTCTTACTATTTATTTTTATCCTTATTATGCCTTTCTTTCATTCCCTCTATTTTTATAGTGTATTTCTTTGTCTATATTATTCTCTTTATCTCATAGTTTAGATCTTTTTAGATCTATTTTCCTTTCCAATTCTTTTGCTTGTTGATGTTTCTCTATCTCTCTCTTTCTTTTATTATTATTTTATTTCTATTATTTGATGCTCTTGATATGTGCTTCTATCTCTTTTTATTTCTATTTTCCTTCCAGTCTATATTTTTTTTGATTAACCTTTTCTTTTTGTCTTTATCTCTCTCTTTATAATTGTCTTTTGTTTATCCCTTCTTTCTTACTACTTATTTCTATCTTCAATTCCATTTTTCATGACAATGTTCACTATTTATTTCGTTATCTTTATCTTTCTATCTCTGCTTTTATTTCTTTGTTGGTGTTTCTTTTTCTTTTATTCTTTCTATTTTTTCTTTATTTTGTTTACTTTTTTATTTTTCTATCTTTTTGTCACTTTCCTTCTCTTTTTTTGTTTTTTTTCCTTTCCTTTCTTTTCTCTTTTCTCTCTCCTTTTTCCTTTCTTCTTTCATTATTTTTCATTTTTCTCAAATTTTACTTTTCTTCTTTATATTGTTCATCCCACTTTTTGTTTTATTATTTCTTTCTTGCTTTGTTTCTTTCTTCCCTTTTCTGACTTTTTGTCACTTTCCTTCTCTCTTTTCTCTTCTTTCTTTTCTTTATCGTTTCTTTCTTTTTCTTTCCTCATTTTTCTTTCTTCTTTGTTATTTTTATTTCTCACATTTTAGTTTCCTTCTATATATTGTTCTTTTTGTTTTATTTTCATCATTATTTTCAGCTTACCTCTCTTCCATCTCTCTCCCTCTTTTCTCTTCTCTCGTCTTTTTTTCTATTAAGTCTTTTATTTCCCTCTCTCTCTCTTGCTTTGTTGGTGTTTTGTCTCTTTTTTGTTCTCCCTCTTTCTTGCTTTGTTTGTTTCTTGGTGTTTATCCCATTCTTTGTTTTACTACATTTTTTCTTGTCTCCAACTCTTTTAATATTACCTCTCATTTTTCCTTTTAACTTTGTTTACTTTTTTCATTCATTTTATTCCCTTCACTCCATTTATATCTTTCTTTATCTATTTTTTGTGTGTGTATTTTTTTTGGTGTTCCGTCTTTTTTTTTTCTCTTTCTTGTTGTCATTTAGATTACTCTCTCATATTTCTTCTTTTTTTATTTTCTCTTTCTTCCCCTTTTTATCTTTCTTTTTTATCCTCACTTTTTACCTTCTATTAATGATTTCTACCTTTTATGTCTCTCTTTCTCCATTTATCTATCTGTGTTTTTTGTCTCACTTCTTTCCTTTTACCTCTCCCCTCTTTCTTTTCTCTCTCTATTCTTCTATATTTTTTTTGGTTATTCTATCATTTTTTATTGACCTCTCTATTTATTTCTATTTTTAATTCTCTTCTTTGTAGCTTCCATTTTATTTTTTATTTCCTTTTACTCTTTTTCTTGCTTTATCTATTTAATCTTTGAATGTAATGTCATTTCTTTATTAATTTATCTATCATTATTTAATCCATGTTATTTTTCCACTTATTTGTTTCTTCTCTCTTACTTTGAATTACTTTTGGTATTGTATCTATTTATCTCATTCTATTACTTTATTTTTCTATCTTAATTTTTAATATTACCTCTTTTTTTTCTTATATTACTTTTTTCATTCATATATTTTATATTTCATTTGTTATACTCTTAATTATTTTCCCTATTTTCTATTTGTCTCTTCTTTTGTGTGTCTGTCTTACCTTGCCCATGCATCTCTCGCTTTACTTCTTATTACTTTTTTCTCAGTATATTTTTTGATTTATCTTTATCTTTGTCTCTCTTTCTTTCTCTTTATATTCTCTTTATATATATATTTTTCATTTTATTCCATAGCTCCATCTCTCTTTCTTTATTTGTTTTGTGTGTGTGTAATGTTTTATTTGGTGTTTTATACTAACTTTTTTTGTTCTTTCTCTCTCTCTCTCTCTCTCTTGTCATTTAGATCGCTATCTCTGTTTCTTCTTTCTTTATTCTCTTTTCCTTTTATCTTCTTTTGCTCCTCACTTTTCTGTATTATTTCTCCGTTTCTCTCTTTCTCATCTAACACTCTATCTTGTGCTTTTGTCTCCACTTTTCATTTACCTCTCTCTCTCTCTCTCTATTCTTCTATATATTTTTTGGTTATTCTATCATTTTTTATTGACCTCTTTATTTATTTCTATTTTTAATTCTCTTCTCTGTAGCTTTCATTTTATCTCTTTTTCCTTATTTTTATTTCTTTTTACTCTTTTTCTTGCTTTATCTAACTAATCTTTTTTTTTTTTGAGCTGCGAGGTCGGGTATACGACCCACATAAAGCTGATGCCGCAGCTAAACTTTTAACGTGACCCGGTAACCGCCCTCATTACCGCAGAACGAGGGAGGCCGACTCGTGACCAGTGAGCCCTTATGGGGTGCCATGGTAGAAATTAGGGCCGCCATGCTCTGTCAATCTTTCAATGTAATGTCTTTTCTTTATTAATTTATCTATCATTATTTAATCTATGTTTTTTTTCCACTTTTTTGTTTCTTCTCTCTTATTTTGAATTACTTTTGATATTGTATCTATTTATCTCATTCTATTACTTTATTTTTCTATCTTGATTTTTAATATTACCTCTTTTTTCATTCATATATTTTATATTTCATTTGTTTCTCTTAATTACTTTCCCTATTTTCTATTTGTGTCTTCTTTTGTGTGTGTGTCTCTCTTACCTTGCCTATGCACCTCTCGCTTTATTTCTTATTATTATTATTATTTTTAATCTATATTTTTCTTGATTTATCTTTATTTTTGTCTCTCTTTCTTTCTCTTTAAAATTGTCTTTCTTTTTACGACCTTTTTATTTCTCTTCAACTCCTTTTTTAATTATCTTCACCATGTAATTCTTTGTCTTTACATGATTCTCTCTCTCTCCCTCTCTCTTGACATTCTATGTTTGAGAAGTCCATACCTTTTTATTGTCAGAATGTAAGACCCCTTGTGAGCTATTGCATATATCCCTAGGGGACTAGTCTCCCCCCATCTTGACACCCCTCCTTGACCCCAACTTGGCAAAATGTAAGACCAAGGTAAGGTAGGTTGGGCGTTGGGCTGGGTTGCGAGGATACCCCTGAGTCAAAAAAATGAAGAAAGAGAAGTCCATACCTTTTTATCATTAGAATGTAAGACCCTTTGCGAACTATTGCATATATCCCTAGGGGACTAGCCTCGCCCCAGCGTGACACCCCTTCTCGACCCCAACTTGGAAAAATGTAAGACCAAGGTAAGGCGGGTTGGGCGTTGGGTTGGGTCATGGGGATACCTCTCTTCTTTTGTGTATGTCTCTCTCTTACCTTGCCCATGCACCTCTCGCTTTATTTCTTAAATTACTTTTATTTATGTTTTCTTTCAATCTATATTTTTCTTGATTTACCTTTATTTTTGTCCCTCTTTCTTTTTAAAATTGTTTTTCTTTTTAACACCATTTTAACTCCTTTTTTAATTACCTTCTCCATGTAATTCTTCTCCTTTACATGATTCTCTCTCTTTCTTATTTGACATTCTATATTTTTTAAGTTATGGGTATGCTTTATATGTTCTTGGGTTTGACTTTGAGGTCTAGGTATATCTGATGCATGTGGCTTGTGGGTTGTTGCATACATCTCAGGGGATTAGTCTCGCCCCAACATGACAATAAAACATCCTAGACAATAGAACATGGATATTAGATCCCAAGAACTTAGGCCTTAAACCCTATACCTCAGAGCTTCAAACATCAATATTGAACCTTGGATTGTTAGATGATTCGAACTTGGATCCAAGATCATGTATACTAGACTATGGACCCTAGAATTTAAACACTAGATTATAGAAAATAATCATATTCCCTAAATTTGAGAAATTGAATATTGTATGCTAGACGTTTACCCTAAAACTTGGAGCCTAGACCTTGGGCCCTATCCCTAGATTTATAAATCATGAAACCTTAACCAAAAAAACTATACCATTTATTGTGAACTCTTAGAGCTTGGATTTGGGATCAATAGGACCTTAGCATTATGTAACCTCAACAAGAAACATATACCCTATACCATAAATCCTTAGACCATTGACATTGGACCCCATCCCTAAAGCCTTAACTTTAGACACTAGGATGTGGACACTATGCCCTTTGGAACTAGGTCATAAGAACATGTCCCTCAAATTATAGACTATGTGCCCTTATATTGTGTCCCTTGATCCTTCACCTTAGAATCCAAGACTTCTTCAACATTTCACCTTGAACACTTGATCTTGGGCCCTAGAATTTGGACTATAAAATGAAAGCAAGGACCATATAGATCAAATCCTTGAAGCCAAAGCTTGCTTCTAAACACATGATCCTAAATCCTTTTACCTTGGAAGTTGTATCCTAAACCCTAGAACCTTAACTTTGGATAGATGAACACTATATGTTCTAGTTTGGATTCATGGGCCATGGACTTTGGATCAAGGAACTGTTATTGAATATTGTGATCCCTTAGACTCTAGACTTTAGACAATTGGACCTCACACCTTAGACCAAGAAACCTTTGCCTTGTGCCTTTGACCATGAACATTGGACCATAGGCCCTAAATCTTTGACACAAGACCTCAGATTGTGGATGATAGACTCATGGAACCTAGGGCTCAAATCCAAGAGCTTAGACCTTGGACCCTATGATCTCTTTCTATTCCTATTGTGCCTTTCTTTCATTCCCTATTTTTTGTAGGGTATTTATTTGTCTCTATTATTCTCCCTTTATCTTCAAGTTTAGATCTCTTTATATTTTTTTACCATTCTCATTCTTTTTCTTTTTCACGTTTCTCTATCTCTCATTCTTTTATTATTTCTTTATTTCTATTATTTGGTGCTCTCTCTTTCTACTTCAATCTCTCTATATTTCTTGGAACCTTTTTTTTCTTCTAATCTATATTTTTTCCCTCTCAACCTTTTTTTTATCGTTGTCTCTCTTTATAATTGTCTTTTTGTTTATCCCTTCTCTCTTACTATTTATTTTTATCCCTCTTATGCCTTTCTTTTATTCCCTCTATTTTTAAATTGTTTTTCTTTGTCTATCTTATTCTCTTTTTATCTCATAGTTTAGATATCTTTAGATCTATTTTCCTTTTCCATTCTTTTCCTTGTTGATGCTTCTTTATCTCTCTTTCTTTTATTATTATTTATTTCTATCATTTGATGCTCTCTATATGTGCTTCTATCTCTCTTTATTTCTATTTTCCTTCTAGTCTATATTTTTTCTACTTAACCTTTGTTTTTGTCTTTATCTCTCTCTCTCTCTCTTTATAATTGTATTTTGTTTATCCCTTCTTTCTTACTACTTATTTCTATCTTCAATTCCATTTTTCATTAAAAGTGTTCACTATTTATTTCGTTATCTTTATCTTTCTATCTCTGCTTTTTTTTTCTATTTTGGTGTTTCTCTTTCTTTTTTTTAATAAAAAGTGGTAAAAACTTTATTGAAGATCAGAACAGAACATTACATCAAAGCAAAGGGCTAAAGCCTCAGGGAACCCAAAAGAAAAAATTAAACAAAGCAAGAGCCAATCATCATCCATCATCAATCTCATCTCTATCCTCTGCAATAATCCTTTCTAGATCATGGCAGAGCTCTTGGAAAATTTGCTCCCACCTCTCAATCTTCCAGCCATCAAGATGCTTTGAATCCCATTTCGCCAAGCAATTCGTTGCCCTATTCCACTCCCTCAGAATATGGACAAAAGAAACCACCTCCATTAGGAACTAATCCACAGAATTTGTTGCACCATCCTAGCCAACTGCCAACTAACATCCACCCCCTTCTGAGCATTAAGCAAAGTAACCAAAACTTGTGAGTTAGACCTTTCTCCACCCCAAAGCATAGGATTGTTCAAGAGCGAAGAGGATCGCCAGACCTTCCATAATGTTGACAGTCTGCATCCCTTCATAGATAGAGAAGAAGAAAACCACCGTCCCCGAAGAATCCCTACCAACTCCACCAATTCCTGCAGGCCCAAGATTTCCCCGTGAGGAATCATTAGTATTAATCGTCAAAATTCCAACAGGAGGGGGAAGCCATTTACCCATTTGCATCACTTTCTTCTTTGCCCTCCTTCCTCTTTGAACGCAAGCTGAAGCCAAAGACATCTCTCGAAGTCCCAGTCTCTCCACCTTCTCAGCATCCTCTTTCTCCAAGGGATACGCCACCTCACACTTCGCTTCCACCGTCTCCTGAACCATGCCCATAATTCTCTGCCAAATTTGTTGAATAACCATCTTTTCACCTTAGAAGATTCTACGATTCCGCTCCAACCAAATCTGCCAGAGAATGAAGGTAGGCCCAACATACCACACATCCTGTAAGAAAGATGCCATAGCGGGAGGTTTTCCAAGATTACTCCAGAAATCCACCAAGGAGGAAGCATGAACACAAGGAATTTTCCAAACTTCCCACCAAAAATGCCATAGCCTCAAGGAAAAGGAGCAACGAAAAAATAAATGAGCAGAACCTTCCTCCCCATTCCCACTGAAAACACACATGGATGGGCCCTGAAATCCCCTCTTCTGAATATTGTCCCAAGTCAAGCACTTCTTCTAGGCCAAAGTCCAAATGAAATAATTACACTTTGGCCAAGAAAACTTATCCCAAACTCTCTGCCACCAACGAACCTCCACCCTGTCCAACTTGTGGGATAAAAGGACCTGATAGCCAAAGGCAACAGTATAAACACCCTTAGGGCTGGGAGACCAAGATAAAACATCTCCATCTGGGAGGGAGCTACAACTCTTGCTAGAAAGGATGCTTTGCAATTCTGCTCACTCCTCCTCCATACCAACCACATGCCACTCCTCAGGATTCTTCCACCTAGCCACCATCAACTGGCCATGAGAAGACATAGACTTAAAATCTCTCACCCTATCCCAACCAGCCGCAATGAATCTTTGACAAAGGGGCAACAGGTTAGGAAACTGAGAGACAATAGGGGGAAAACCATCCCAAGAATCCAACCAAAAGTGAGCCTCTAACCCACTTTTTAAAATCCAAAACAAACCATCCTTGACGAGAGTAGCCCCTTTCTTGAGCATACCCTAAATCACCGAACTTTTCCCCACCAAGGGATAGCGAGGAATATCCATCTGAGGGATCCCCAAGAAATATTTATGGGATAAAATCCTGGGCCAGGTCCGATCCTGCTCCACACACTGCCTCCAAAATAGTTTAGCAGCAAGCGCTATCCCAAACAAAGATGACTGCCTTAATCCAAGACCACCATAATGCTTCGGGCTACAAACAATCTCCCATCTAACCAAACTCCATTTGGAGGATAATAAATTACCTTCCCATAGAAACTGTCTAGTTAAAGCATCAAGTTCCTGAAAAAAAACCAACCGGGGCCACCTGGAGCATACATCTGTAAATGGGGAGAGCCTGAACCACATAATTGATCAGCTAAATCCGACCAACAAAGGACAACCATCTATGGGTCCAATGGTTAACCTTTGTCCGAAACTTATCCAAAATACTCTGCCATGATTCCCTGGGCATCCTTTTGACAGAGATAGGAATACCAAGATAGGTCAAAGGAAGGGACCCAATCTGAAACCTCAAGATATTAGCAATCCTCCTCTGGATAGGACCAGGAGTATTGAAGAAGAAGATGGAGGACTTATCTTCATTAATCAGTTGACCCGAGGCAAAAAGATAAACATCCAACACTGCACGCAAATTTGTAGCCTCCCTAATTGTAGCCATACCCATCAGAGCTGTATCATCCACAAACTGCAAATGAGACTGTGGGGGAATATTACCTCCCCATCGCCACCCCTGAATGAGACCCATCTCAACATTTCTTTTCAGCAATCGGCCTAGACCTTCAACAAGAAGCAAAAACAGATACAGAGATACTGGGTCGCCCTGACACAATCCTCGAGAAGCACAAAAAAGCTCTGAGGGCTCACCATTAATTAAAACAGAGAAGGAAACTGAAGTAACACAACTCATGACCCATTGAATCCACTCATCCCCAAAACCAAAAGCCCCAAGGATCTTCCGAAGAAAGGACCAACGAATTCTGTCATATGCCTTGGCCATGTCGAACTTGATGAACATTGCCTTATCACTAGAAATGGCCATAGAATGAATGGTTTTCATAGCTATAACCACCCCATCAAGAATTTGTCTGCTCGCCACAAAACCACTCTACTCCTAGGAGATCAACACTTTGAGCCATTTTTTCAACCTATCCGCAATTATTTTAGAGATAATTTTATAAATCACATTGCAAAGAGAAATGGGTCTAAATTGGCTTAACCTGTCCGCCCCATCACATTTGGGGATAAGAGCCAAGAAGGTAGAATTCAAAGCCTGTAACATCTGCTTATTCGTCTGAGATTCTTGGACAATCGCCAATAAGTCCAACTTGATAATATCCTAGAAATATCGAAAGAATTCTACCGGAAAGCCATCAGGGCCAGGAGCTTTCCCCTTCTTCATCTGGAACACAGTTCCCTCAAGCTCATCCATCGAGATATCACTCATAAGATACTCATTCATCTCCATAGTAACCAAAGAAGGGATGCAAGACAAAACTTGAGCCTCCTCATCAGGAGCCCCTTGGGTATCCTCCCTGAATACCGAAACAAAATACAGCACTGCTTCACACAAAATATCCTTAAAAGAGGAAAGAGGCTCACTAGTGTCTTTCACCATAATAGAAATTGAATTCCCATGTCACTTGGCTTTGAACAAATTGAAGAAGGCAGTATTCTTATCTCCCTCCTGAAGCCATTCAATCTGTTCCTTCTGTTTCCAATATATTTCTTCCCGCAATTCACAATCCTCTAGCACTTTCAACGCCCTGGCCTCCTCTTGAAGTAAATTAGCAGTAACACCATCCTCCTTGATCACCCTCGTAATGCTATTCAACTCAGCCCGGGCATCAAACTTTGCTTGAAAAATGTTCCCAAAGCACTGCCGGTTCCAACACTTAAGATGATATTTAACAAATTGGAGAAGCTTAGCAAAAGTATACATTGACGTGCCAAAAGTGGGTCTTCCATTTCTCCACCATTTAGCCATATAATCATGAAGAGAGGGCTCACGTAGCCACATAATTTGGAATTTAAAAGGGGGTGACTGAGGCACACAAACAAAAGAAACAAGCTTGATAGGACAATGGTCGGACCCCCTCCAATCCAAAATTTCTAAGCTAGAAGACCACAGTCCACCAACCCAAAAACAAGACACCAAAAACCAGTCAAGTCTTTTAGAAATGCAGTTATCCCCAAGCCTTCGATTGTTCCAAGTGAAATGACCATTATTAGGCTTAACATCAATAAGATTCAAAGAAGAAATATTGTCCTGAAGAAGCAACACAGAAGGCTCCAACCTTGCAATACCACCCCGCTTCTCATCCAACTCAGAAATAGCATTGAAGTCACTAGCCATAATCCATGGATGAAAAGGCACCATACTCCAGAAAAATTGAATATGGGCCCACAAAAGTTGCTTACCCTGAAACTCAATAGGCGCATAGATATTAGTGAGGAGGATAGACTCCCCAGTCTCAAAGAAAGAAGCAATCATCGACATAGAAGACTTGTTGGACATCCACCAAAGAGGGTGAATCTTCTGCGGATTCCAAAGGCAAGCCACTCCACCCGCAAACCCTTGAGCACCAATGCATTGGCACTCACCACTTCCCCACAGCTTAGGAGATAAACCAATAATGCATTCCATAGATAACTTAGTCTCCTGCAAGAACAAAAAATCAAGAGATTGAATTCTAACCAATTCACGAACAACCTTTTGTTGAGGGCTGTTGTTCAAGCCCCTTACATTCCATGATAGAACAATCATTTCAGAGAGTTTGAGAAGTGCGAATCCAGAGTCTTAACCGACCCTGACTCTACCAGAGTTTCCCCAGCTAACTTGATCTTTTCCATATCCTTTTTCCTACCAAGCTTTGAAGATTTCTCCCCCAACCCTTTTTTGAGATCCTTCTGATGTAGACCCAAAGGAGAAGGAGAAGACTTGAGATTCTTTCCTGCATCTGAACTTGCATGCAAAGCCAGAATAGAGCTGTCTCCCCCACTCTTCTTCATTTCCACAGAAGAAACCGACTCCACCTGGACATCCATTTGAAGGTCAGTCACCATTTGCAAAGCTCCAGAATCATGTGTATCCTGAGTAACCCCAAAAAGAGGATCCTTTGGCCCAGAACACACAATACCTTGATCCAAGTTCACCAAGCTCGGATTCACTTCCTGTTGGCCAAGATCCTCCAAAGTCTTGAATCTATTAAAACAATCTTCATCTTGTCTTTCCTTCAAGGTCCTCTTTTGACCCTTGTTTCTATTACGATTCCTAATAGGGGCGAAACCATCTAGATCAACCCCATCCTCGAGAATGGGATCCTTTCCCTTATCTTCCCTAGGTGGGTTGCAAGGAGGTTGAGAAATATGAGGCTCCACAGGCCTAGCCCTTGGGCATCTTCGCTGTAGGTGACTGTATTCATGGCAGAGACGACATAAAAAAGGAAGAGTTTCATAGTCCAACGACTGCACCCAAGAATGAGGACCCACAGACATATCCAAAGAATCTGGTAATGGCTTACTTAAATCAATTTCCACACAAATACGAGCAAAAGTTATCACCTTTTTAAACCGAGTCTGTTGCGAAGAACCAACCGGCTTCCCGAGCAACGACCTTAACAAATGCAAAATATCATCTTGCCAACATTCCACAGGAAACCACGAAAGTCGAACCCACACCGGGACTCGAGTCGGAAGCTCCTCAGTAGGGTTAAAACCAACATGCCATGGTTTAATAAACAAACCAACCTGATTATAGAAATAGGGACCCCCTTCAAAAACCTTATTACGATCCACCATGCAATCAAAGGTAACCATGAAATAATTATTTTCCAGAAGCTTTATATCCATCTCACCCTCCGACATCCAAGTTTGTCGGGCCCAAGACTCCAAAAATTGCATCGATATCTGCATACCCAAAAAATTGCAATAAAAAGAGTGCCTCGAATAATAATCAATATCCTCCGCAACCATCTCTAATGGGATGACCAGTTTTGGCCTATCCTTGCAATGTTCCAAGCATCCATTGATTTTCGTGATTCGAGCCCCACTAGATGAGCCCACTCCATCTAGCCCTGGTTCCAGCAAATACAAATTATTATTGAAAATTTTTGAAGCATGCGTAGGAGACTTCATGCCAATCGCTGATCGAAAGTCCATTTTGGGGCTAGCACTTGAGGTCTCCCTAGGCGACATTAAACCCAAGCCACAACAAGCATACAAGCCCCCGAAAAATAAAAAACCAAAACAAGGGTATCAAGAAACCCCAGCCAACACACACCACAAGACGCAGGCAAAGCATAGAGGATGCACCTCCAAAAAGAGGCCGCACAAGGAGGAAAAACCAGGCCCAAAGGGCCACTCCACACAACACACCTGTGGCTCCCAACAGCTCCAAGCTCACCGCTAACACTAGAGATCAACCCTCACACACAAGGCAAAGAAAGATAGAAGCAACAGGAAAAGAAAGACGCCACCCCTCGCCCCCAAAAGAACGCACAGACCCCCCTCCCAACACAGAAACAAGCAGAGTGCAGGGAACGAGCTAGGGCACATACGCCCTAGCTCGGCAGGTAGAACAGTCGAACTCCATACAACTTCACTTTTTCAAAAAACCCTTGTGTTTCTCTTTCTTTTATTCTTTCTATTTTTTCTTGATTTTTTACTTTTTCATTTTTCTATCTTTTTGTCACTTTCCTTCTCTCTTTTTTCTTTTCATTTCCTTTCTTTTTCTCTTTTCTCTCTCCTTCCTTTTCCTTCTTTTTCCTTATTTTCATTTTCCCAAATTTTACTTTTCTTCTTTATATTGTTCATCCCACTTTTGTTCTTTATTATTTCTATCTTTCTTGGTTTCTTTCTTTCTTCCCTTTTGATTTTTGTCACTTTCCTTCTCTCTTTTCTCTTCTTTCTTTCTTTTCTTTATCGTTCTTTTTTTTTTCTTTCCTCATTTTTATTTCTTCTTTATTATTATTATTTCTCTCACATTTTACTTTCCTTCTATATATTGTTCTTTTTGTTTTATTTTCATCATTATTTTCAGTTTACCTCTCTTCCATCTTTCTCTCCCTCTTTTCTCTTCTCTCGTCTTTTTTTCTATTAAGTCTTTTGTTTCCCTCTCTCTCTCTCTCTCTCTCTCTCTCTCTCCCTCCCTCTCTTGCTTTGTTGGTCTTTTGTCTCTTTTTTGTTCTCCCTCTTTCTTGCTTTGTTTGTTTCTTGGTGTTTATGCCATTCTTTGTTTCACTACATTTTTTCTTGTCTCCAACTCTTTTAATATTACCTCTCACTTTTCCTTTTCTCTTTGTTTATATTTTTCATTCATTCATCTTTATACAGATATTTTTTCATTTTATTCCCTTGGCTCCATCTATATCTTTCTTTATCTATTTTGTGTGTGTGTATTTTTGTTGGTGTTTTATCTCTTTTTTGTTCTTTCTCTCTTTCTTGATTTGTTACTTTCTTGTTGTCATTTAGATGGCTCTCATATTTCTTCTTTCTTTAATTTCTCTTTCTTCCCCTTTTTATCTTTCTTTTTTATCCTCACTTTTTACCTTCTATTTATTATTTCTCCCTTTTATGTCTCTCTTTCTCCATCTATCCATCTTTGTACTTTTTGTCTCACTTCTTTCCTTTTACCTCTCCCCTCTCTCTTTTCTCTCTCTATTCTTCTATATATGTTTTTGGTTATTCTATCATTTTTTATTGACCTCTCTATTTGTTTCTATTTTTAATTCTCTTCTTTGTAGCTTTCATTTTATCTTCTTTTTTTTCCTTTTACTCTTTTTTCTTACTTTATCTATTTAATCTTTCAATGTAATGTCATTTCTTTATTAATTTATCTATCATTATTTAATCCATGTTTTTTTTCCACTTCTTTGTTTCTTCTCTTACTTTGAATTACTTTGGTATTGTATTTATTTATCTCATTCTATTACTTTATTTTTTTGTCTTGATTTTTAATATTACCTCTCTTTTTTTATATTACTTTTTTCATTCATATAATTTATATTTCATTTGTTTCTCTTAATTATTTTCCCCATTTTCTATTTGTCTCTTTTTTTGTGTGCATGTCTCTCTCTTACCTTGCATATGCACCTCTCGCTTTATTTCTTATTACTTTTTTTTTCCAATCTATATTTATCTTTATTTTTGTCTCTATTTCTTTATTTCTTTCTCTTTAAAATTGTCTTTCTTTTTATGACCTTTTTATTTCTCTTCAACTCCTTTTTTAATTACCTTCACTATGTAATTATTCATCTTTACATGATTCTCTCTCTCTCTCTCTCTTGACATTCTATGCTTGAGAAGTCCATAACTATTTATCATCAGAATGTAAGACCCCTTGAAAGTTATTGCATATATCCCGAGGGGAATAATCTCGCCCTATCCTGACACCCCTTCCTGACCCCAACTTGGCATAATGTAAGATCAAGGTAAGGTGGTTTAGGTGTTGGGCTGTGTTGCGAGAATACCCCTAAGTAAAAAAAAATGAAGAAAGAGAAGTCCATACCTTTTTATCATTAGAATGTAAGACTCTTTGGGGACTATTGCATATATCCTCAAGGGAGTAGTCTCACCCCAACGTGACACCCCTTCTTCACTCCAACTTGGCAAGAAACCTATACCATTTATTGTGAACTCTTAGAGCTTGGATTTGGGATCAATAAGACCTTAGCATTATGTACCCTGAACAAGAAACATATACTCTATACCAAAAATCCTTGGGCCATGGAAATTGAACCCCATCCCTAAAGCCTTAACTTTAGACACTAGGATGTGGACACTATAGCCTTTGGAACTAGGTCATAAGAAATTGTCCCTCAAATCGTAGACTATGTGCCCTTCTATTGTGTCCCTTGACCCTTCACCTTGGAATCCAAGACTTCTTGAGCATTACACCTTGAACACTTGATCTTGGGCCTTATAATTTGGACTATAGAATGAAAGCTTGTGGACCATATAGATCAAATCCTTGAAGCCAAACCTTGTTTCTAGACACATGATCCTAAAACCTTTTACCTTGGAAGTTGGATCCTAAACGCTAGAACCTTAACTTTAGACCCATGAACACTATATGTTCTAGTTTGGATTCATGGACCATGGACTTTAGATCAAGGAATTGTTATTGAATATTGTGATCCCTTAGACTCTAGACTTTAGACAATTGGACCTCACATCTTAGAGCAAGAAACCTTTGCCCTGTGCCTTTGACCATAAACACTAGACCATAGGCCCTAGATCTTTGACAAAAGACCTCAGATTGTGGATGGTAGACCCATGGAACCTAGGCCTCGAATCCGAGAGCTTAGACCTTGGACCCTATGATCTCTTTCTATCCCTATTATTCTTTTCTTTCATTCCCTATTTTTTTTTAGTGTATTTATTTGTCTTTATTGTTCTCCCTTTATCTTCAAGTTTAGATCTCTCTAGATCTTTTTACCTATCTCATTCTTTTTCTTTTTCGTGTTTCTCTATCTCTTATTCTTTTATTATTTCTTTATTTCTATTATTTGGTGCTCTCTCTTTCTACTTCAATCTCTCTATATTTCTTGGAACCTTTTTTTTCTTCTAATCTATATTTTTTCCCTCTCAACCTTTTTTTTATCATTGTCTCTCTTTATAATTGTCTTTTTGTTTATCCCTTCTTTTTTACTATTTATTTTTATCCATATTATGTCTTTCTTTCATTCCCTCTATTTTTGTAGTGTATTTTTTTTGTCTATCATATTCTCTCTTTATCTCATAGTTTAGATCTCTTTAGATCTATTTTCTTTTCCCATTATTTTCCTTGTTGATGTTTCTCTATCTCTCTCTTTCTTTTATAATTTTATTATTTCTATTATTTGATGCTCTCTATATGTGCTTCTATCTCTCTTCATTTCTATTTTCCTTCTAGTCTATAATTTTTCTACTTATTCTTTGTTTTTGGCTTTATCTCTCTTTATAATTGTCTTTTGTTTATCCCTTCTTTCTTACTACTTATTTCTATCTTCAATTCCATTTTTTGTTACAAATGTTTACTATTTATTTCGTTATCTTTATCTTTCTATCTCTTCTTTTATTCCGTTGTTGGTGTTTCTCTTTCTTTTATTCTTTCTATTTTTTCTTGATTTGTTTACTTCTTCTTTTTCTATCATTTTGTCACTTTACTTCTCTCTTTTTTCTTTTCCCTTTCCTTTTTTTTCTCCCTCCTTCCTTTTCCTTTCTTTTTTTTCATTATTTTTCATTTTTCTCAAATTTTACTTTTCTTCTTTATATTATCCATCCCACTTTTTGTTCTTTTATTATTTCTATCTTTCTTGCTTTGTTTCTTTCTTCCATTTTCTGACTTTTTGTCACTTTCCTTCTCTCTTTTCTCTTTCTTTCTTTTCTTTATCGTTCTTTCTTTTTCTTTCTTCTTTGTTATTTTTATTTATCTCACATTTTACTTTCCTTCTATATATTGTTCTTTTTGTTTTATTTTTATCATTATTTTCAGCTTACCTCTCTTCAATCTTTCATTCCCTCTTTTCTCTTCTCTCGTCTTTTTTTTCTATTAAGTCTTTTGTTTCCTTCTCTCTCTCCCCCTCTTTTGCTTTGTTGGTGTTTTTCTATTTTTTGTTCTCTCTTTCTTGCTTTGTTCGTTTCTTGGTGTTTATCTCATTCTTTGTTTTACTACATTTTTTTCTTGTCTCCAACTCTTTTAATATTACCTCTCATTTTTCCTTTTCTCTTTGTTTACTTTTTTCATTCATTCATCTTTATATATATTATTTTTTCATTTTTCCTTTTCTCTCTCTCCCTCTCCCTCTCTTGCTTTGTTGGTGTTTTGTCTCTCTTTTTTTCTCCCTCTTTCTTGTTTTGTTTCTTTCTTAGTGTTTATCCCATTCTTTGTTTTAGTACATTTTTTCTTGTCTCCAACTCTTTTAATATTACCTCTCATTTTTCCTTTTCTCTTTGTTTAATTTTTTCATTCATTCATCTTTATATATATATACATATTCAAATTATTCCCTTGGCTCCATCTATATCTTTCTTTATCTATCATGTCTGTGTGTGTGTGTTTTTGTTGGTGTTTTGTCTTTTTTTTTTGTTCTTTCTCTCTTTCTTGATTTGTTTCTTTCTTGTTGTCATTTAGATCCTCTCTCATATTTCATATTTCTTTATTTTCTCTTTCTTCCCCTTTTTATCTTTCTTTTTTATCCTCACTTTTTACCTTCTATTTATTATTTCTCCCTTTTATGTCTCTCTTTCTCCATATATTTATCTTTGTGCTTTTTGTCTCACTTCTTTCCTTTTACCTCTCCCCTCTTTCTTTTCTCTCTATTATTCTATATATTTTTTTGGTTATTCTATTATTTTTTATTGACCTCTCTATTTATTTCTATTTTTAATTCTCTTCTTTGTATCTTCCATTTTATCTTTCTTTTTTCCTTTTTTTTTTTAATTTCCTTTTACTCTTTTTCTTGCTTTATCTATTTAATCTTTCAATATAATGTACTTTCTTTATTAATTTATCCATCATTATTTAATCCATGTTTTTTTTGCCACTTCTTTGTTTTTGATTAGGTAAGCAACATTTTCAGGGTGATGTACCCTTCACAAGGAGCCATAGGGGCCAATAGAGTTCAAGACCAAAAAAACAGCAAAAAACACAAAGCCAAAAACAAACACCACAGACTAACAACGGACCAGCAATAGACTAACTGGCATCTTCCTAGTTCTTTGACAGGAGATTGACAACATCATCTCCAACCCATTCCTGATGGTCTTCAACCTTTTTCATGTCCATCTCATCCTTCATTACCGCCGACAAAGTACTGGTGACACAGTGGACCAGCTTAACCGTGAAGCGGGTCAACCCACAATTTTTTTTGTCCAGTTTATCCAATCTTTCCTTCAACACACAAAGCTCCTCCCCTCCAACCGTAGTCTTGTCGGTATTAGCATTCTTAACTTCCAGCAGTTCTGAAGACTAAGAGGCTAAAACCTCCTTCTGAACTTTTCCCATGTTAGGAATGGAGCTAGGACCTCTAGCAAGCTCCTCCTCCACACCCTCTGACTCCTCTTCAACCCTGTTATCTTTGTTGTCCGACAACTCCTTTTCTGTATCCAAATCTTTAACCTACACTTTTTTCTTGTTCTTGGTCAGCCTACCAGAGCGCTGAATGATGGCATCACAACCAATTACCACCATTTCCACAACCATTGTGTCCCTCATAGAGTCCTTTCTCACCACATTTTTTCCTTTGCTCAGAGGCTCCTTCAAGCTCTTACCTTCCTCCTTGCCTTTCTTTTTCAAGGCGGGCTTGCTGGTAGTCTTGGCGAGGGTTGATTTAAGTTCACAAAGACTAGTCGCCACACTAGTCTAGGCCGCTCAAGTATTTTGAATTACTTATGGTATTGTGTTTATTTATCTCATTCTATTACTTTATTTTTCTGTCTTGATTTTTAATATTACATCTCTTTTTTCTTATATTACTTTTTTTATTCATATAATTTATATTTCATCTGTTTATCTTTTAATTATTTTCCCTATTTTCTATTTGTCTCTTCTTTTGTGCGTGTCTCTCTCTCTTACCTTGCCCATGCACCTCTCACTTTATCTCTTATTACTTTTATTTATGTCTCTTTCAATCTATATTTTTTCTTGATTTATCTTTATTTTTGTCTCTTTCTTTCTCTTTAAAATTCTTTCTTTTTACCACCTTTTTATTTCTTTTCAACTCATTTAATTACCTTCACCGTTTAATTCATCTTTACATGATTCTCTCTCTCTCTCTCTCTTTACATTCTATGTTTCTTAAGTTGTGGGTATGCTCCCTATGGTCTTGGGTTTGTCTTCAAGGTCTAGTTTTACCCAATGCATGCGGCTTGTGGGTTGTTGCATACATCTCCAAGGGACTAGTATTTCCCCAATGTGCCACCCTTTCTTGACCCCAATTTGGAAGAATGTAAGACCAAGGTAGGGTGGGTTGGGAATTGAGGTGGGTTGCGAGGATACCACAGAGTCAATAAAAAAAGAGAGAAATCCATACCTTTGTATCGTTAGAATGTAAGACCCCTTGCGGGTGGTTGCATACATCCTCAGGGGACTAGTCTTTCCCTAGTGTGACACCCCTTCCTAACCCCAACTTGGCAGAATGTAAGACCAAGGTAAGGTGGGTTGGGCGTTGGGCTAGGTTGCGAGGATACCGCTGAGTCAAAAAAGAAGAAAGAGAATTCCATACTTTTTTATCATCAAAATGTAAGACCCCTTGTGAGCTATTGCATATATCCTCAGGGGACTAGTCTTGCCCCATCACGACACCCCTTCCTGACCCCAACTTGGTAGAATGTAAGACCAAGGTAAGGTGGGTTGGGTGTTGGGCTAGGTTGCGAGAATACCCCTGAGTCAAAAAAATGAAGAAAGAGAAGTCCATACCTTTTTATCATCAAAATGTAAGACCCTTTATCGACTATTGCATATATCCCCAAGGGAATAGTCTCGCCCTAGCGTGACACCCCTTCCTGACCCCAACTTGGCAAAATGTAAGACCAAGGTAAGGTGGGTTGGGCATTGGTTTGGGTCGTGGGGATACCCCTCTTCTTTTGTGTATGTCTCTCTCTTACTTTGCTCATGCACCTCTCGCTTTATTTCTTATCAATCTATATTTTTCTCGATTTACCTTTATTTTTGTATCTCTTTCTTTCTTTTTAAAATTGTATTTCTTTTTACCACCTTTTTATTTCTCTTCAACTCCCTTTTTAATAACCTTTACCATGTAATTCTTCGTCTTTACATGATTCTCTCTCTCTCTCTCTCTCTCTCTCTCTCTTTCTCTCTCTTTCTTATTTGAAATTCTATATTTTTCAAGTTATGGGTATGCTCCCTATGGTCTTGGGTTTGATTTTGAGGTCTAGGTATATTTGATGCATTTGGCTTGTGGGTATAGTCGAGGTCCAAGGGATTAGTCTTGCCCTAGCGTGACACCCTTTCCCAACCCCTACTTGGTAAAATGTAAGACCAAGGTAGGGCAGGTTGGGGATTGTGTTGGGTTGCAGGGATATCCCTGAAATAAGAAAAAAAAGGAGAAAGAGAATTTCATACCTTTTGATTGTTAGAATGTAAGACCCCTTATGGGCTATTGCATACATCCTCAGGGGACTATTTTCACCCTAGTGTGATACTCCTTCCTAACCCCAACTTGAAAAAATGTAAGGCCAAGGTAAGGTGAATTGGGTGTTGGGTTGTGGGGATACCCCTGAGTCAAAAAATAAGAAGAGAGAGAAGTCCATACCTTTTTATCATCAGAATGTAAGACCCTTTGCAGACTATTGCATATATCCTCAAGGGACTAGTCTTGCCCCAACGTGACACCCCTTCTCAACCTCAACTTGGAAAAATGTAAGACCAAGGTAAGACAGGTTGGGCGTTGGGCTGGATCGTGGAGATACCCCCAAGTCAACAAAAAAAGAAGTGCATGCCCTTTTATCGTCTTTGAAAGGGGTTTGGATTGAAAGATTTAATTAAATGGAGGCCAATTTATAAAAATAATTATAATGTGATTTTAGTGTACATGTTGATTAATACACCAATAGTCCATTCGTATTAAGTAACATATAATCCTTCTCCTCTGCCCTTTGGATCAAATGTGCTTTAGAATAATTTCTATCCTCCTTCATGACATTTGCATAACACTATTACAAAGGGGAAGAGAGATGTATTATGGAATCAACCCAAAATTAAAGAGGGATGGAAAAGAATGAACTGAAATAGATAAAACCAAGGAATTCTTTGTGAGGATTGAAATCTAGAAACCATGGCTTCACCAATCAAAACTATTTCTTTATTTTCTCTCTCCATATGCTTTTTTTCCTTTTTTTTTTTTACTATTTTCATTCATTCATTTTTATTTTTATTTTTATTTTTTTGTTGTCATTCTATCTATCTCATTTTTATAACTTTGATTTGCTCTCCTTTTTATCTTTTTATATGCCATTTCCCTTTCCATGTTTTTTATTTCTATCTTTTAATATTTTTGTTCTTTTTGTCTCTCTCTCTCTTGTTTTTCCTCTATGTTATTTACTGTTTATTTTTCTCTTCTTCTCTCTTATTCTTTAAGTGTATTTCTTTTCAATCCCTCGCTATGGCTATCTTTGTTTATCTGTATAATTTTTTTTTATCATTTTTTATTCCTTTCTTATTGGACCATGGACCACAAACACTAGACTTTGGATGTTGGAGTTTGTATCCTTGATCTTTTAAATTTGATACAAGATGCCTAGAAACATCAATTGTGAGAATAGATCTTAGTTTATAGAATTTAGACAATAAAATGTAGAACATGCATGCTACATCATAAATCCTAGAACTTGAACCTTATGCTTTGGGAACACAAACCTAGAACCTTAACCCTCAAGATCTTAGAACTTAGATCGTAGACCCAAAAACATAAACTTTGGACCCATAGACATTGAAATGGTGAGATATTAACCCTGACCAATAAACTTTTATCCTGAAACACTCTATCACCCAACCTTAGAATTTGGAGTTTTTTCTCTTCTATGTTTTTTCCTCGTATCTCTCTTCCTCTTAGTTTCATTATTATTTTTCATTCTATCTCTCTTTCTCATTTTTCTACCATCTTGTTTTATTTCTAATTTTATTTTTTCTCTCTATTATCATTTGAGAATGCTTCATTTCAATCGCTCTTGATTTCTATCTATAATTCTCTTGTATTTTCCCTTGATTTTATTTTTCTTTTTTTCTTTTCTTTCTCTCCTTTTGGACAATAGATCATGGTCCATAGACTATCAGTGTTAGGTCTTGGATCCTTTATCCTTGATACTAGACCCATAAACCTGTTGACATTAGATACTGCATGTTGGGTCCTAGAATTTAGATTATAACATGTAGAACTTGTATGTTATGCTCTTGGCACATGACTTCAAAACTTGGAGCCCAAATTTATGTCACAATTTAGATCTTATACTTTAGAACCTAAGCTTTACGCACATAGACCTTAGGCTTGTTGATGATTGACCTTGATCAAGAAATGTTTACCCTTTACCCCAACTCTTAGATTGGAAACCCTAGAGTTGTGGAATATGGACACTAGACCAAGAAATATTTACCCTATATTATGAACCCTTGAACCCATGCCTTGGGATGTATGCTTCTATATTGTAGAACCTACACCCTAAATTTGTGGATTTTGGATGCGAGACAAAAAATGACACTATAACATCAATCCTAGACACTATACCTTGAATATTTGACCCTTGACACTAGACAATGTCTATTGGATTGTTGGGACCTAGTCGTCGAATCGTAGACCCCAAACTTTGTATCCTCAACCCTTGATCCTTAACTTTGGACCCCAAGACCTCTAAATCACTTGAATTTGGTCAGTGGATCTCAAGCCTTGAAATTTAGACTCTAGAATGTAGAACAAGGGCCTAGATGTTACTTGGAACCAAACCTTAAGCTCTAAGCATGTGATATTAAAATTTGGAGCCTATAGTTAGGAACTTGGATCCTAGATCCTTAGACATTAACTTTGGACCCTTTGATGGTGTCATGGCCATTCATGGCCAATCCGATTAGGTGTCACAAATACAAACCTCAATTGAATCTTCTATCAGAGTTATTCTTTTCCTTCCAAAAATTTGCAAGCCCCCTCACAAAAGTAGGTATGTACTTTAAAATTGTTTAAAAAAACATATATTCATCAAATTAATCATTAGTTTTCTTGGTCTTCTATTAATTATCACATGATCACTTGCATGTCACCACCCAAGACCTAATTGATTCCTAGAGTTCCTAGTGTTGGAAAATATAGGCTCTAATACCATATGTTATGCCCATCATGAACACAACACATTTTTTTAAAAGAATTAATTAAGTTCGCTAATGTGAGTAGACATTAGCGAACTTAATTAATTCTTTTAATTTTTAAAATATTAAATTTTTTTTACTGTGGTGTGTTCATGATTGGTGTGACAAATGGACTTTGGACTCATGGACCATGGACCCTAAACCAACATATCATATACCATAAACCCTCCATCTTAGACTCATGTACCATAGACTCTAGGGTAAGAATTTTTCATGTAGCTTGGACCTTGAACATTGAAGCATTTTCCTTGAATCTTTGACACACTGGAATACTCTTGGAATTTGGACCTCAAACCTTGGACCCTATTGTCTCTCTCTCTCCATATATCTCACCTCATTTGATGGCCAACTACAAAAAATTTAAAGACGATCCAACTCTATTAGCTTTTGGTAGAAATAAGGAACAACAAGTCCATATTACACCTGATGAACACACAAACTCTAGTGCCAACCACTATTGTTAATAAGCTAAAACAATGAATCAACAAAGAGGGTCAAGTAGGTTGGTCACACCATATAGGGCGACACATACCGTCCAACCATATTACCCATGCTAATATTCAAAAATAGATATTGAAGTTGCAAAATATGCTTCCTTCATTCATTCCAAATAGTAAACAAGCTTTACATTGCAATGTGATAAAGGAAAATAGTAATTGCACATCAGTATGCTACTACATACATCTACAACAGACAAAGGCATTTGATCACAACAACAGAGAACTACATTTTATTTATGCTAGGAATAACAAGCAATGAACACAAAGCAATTAGTTTAACAAGGGATTGGTTCCCCATCCTCCACCTTCATACAAACATCAACTTAACTTCTAGCCACCTCAACAACACACTTACACTTGATTATTTAGAAATTCCAATATAGGTTCGCCCTATTCATGGTATTTTGTTAGCAGTTCATTTTCTTTTCCAAGGTAAAACATAATGAACTTTTTCCTCACTCCAAAATTGACTTGTTTTTGCATTCTCAAACAGTTTATTCCTTTGCCAACAACTACCTCCAGAATGGGCGATAACTCCTTTCTCTTTTTCTCTTGATTGATGTAATTACCATGCATATCTCTGCCACCAATGAAGGTTTGATATGTACCAAAATAAAAAAATAGTTCACTTCCCTATAAGAAGTACCACACCGCAAGAAATAAGTAGACAAAATCAAAAATAAAAACCAAAACTTGAATAATGCAATGATGCCCCTGCATCAGGCTCCTCAGGGGAGTTGTTTGTGAGCGTAGCTCACAAAAGGGGTTGGGTAGTAGGATTACCCTTCCAAGTTCTCAACACTTGCAACATACCCCTTATGCCAAGAAATGACCACCCATGACCATTATTTCTTTCTTGTCTTCCAATATTTGGTTAGACCTTACATCAAACTCCATAATACGGTCTTCAGTTCTTCCCACTAGTTGTTCTCTAGGTAAAACTACCATTTCCACATCCCATCTCATCATCACCAATATACTTAGCCCACTCTTCAGTTAACCTCTCATTGTTGTACCTTTCCCATTCGTTTTGCATTCCCTCTCCACCACAATCCTTGCATCTTCCCGAGAATCAACTTCAACTGAATCTAATGGCTTTGAAAATGGAGATCTTACCTCACCATTGATGGCTACACCATTTGTCTCACCTCTTGTTAGTTCAAGCCACTCTCTCTGAACTGCCTCAATTCGAAGAGACAAATCATCATCCACATTTGCTTTTGCTATCTCCACACTTTTTCCATGCAAATTTGTGCCCATGTATTCATCTTGACATTGTTGTTCTAAACTCCCATGTATCTCTGCATCCTTTAGAATAACAATGGCAGCCCCAACTTCACAATTACTTGTTCCAACAGATATTGTTGGTTGTCCTACCTACAAATCAACACTATTTACACCTATGCAACCTTGAGGAAAATGAAGGTTCACCTCCCTAGGTATTGTTGCAACTTCCTTTGTCTTTTTTCCATTTATAAACTCTTTTATTCTTACCAACATCACCTTACTACTGTTGTCCTCTTCTTGTTCACGCATAGGCAACAAAGTATGCTTGAGTCCATCCTTTTCAAAGGTATATGTGAACTACTCCTCCCTTCATGTACAACTTTACGATCAAGCTGCCAAGGCCAAGCAATACATGACAAATGTCCATAGGCATAATGTCATAAATCACACCATCCTTATAACTGCCAATTTGAAATTCTGCTAAAGCTTGTTCATCTACCCACAACTGATTCCCTTTCTGAAGCCAAGAAACTTTATAAGGAGTAGGATGTTTAGTTCTCCTAGCTTATCCGCCATTTCTACAACCACTAAATTATCTGTACTACCACTATCAATAATTAATTTGAAACACTTACCTTTAGCTTTGCACTTCATTTTGAATAGAGCCTTCCTTTGTACAGGTTCATGAATCTCCTTTAGTAGTTTCAACAACACTCTTTTGAACAACAAAGATTCTCCTGACTCAGGTTCTTCCTTTCTTGGAGAAAATGATCCTGCACTCTCCTGATTTGCTTGCACCACTTGATTCCTTCTTTCAAGCCTTGTGTAACCTCCTTGGGAAGATTCTAGACACTCCCAACTCTTGGGACTTGCATATTGATTGCACTTAAAACATTTCCCTACAAAACCTCTTCCTCTTCCTTGATACCCATCACTTCTAACTGATCTTTCTCCTCTGTCTTGATAGCATCCTTTGTCAGACTTAATTGGCCCTCTTGAACTGCTTTCCTCTCCATCTTGATGGTGTTGCTATCCTCTTTTTCCATAGCCTTGTCCTCTACCTCAACCTTGCTAATTCTGCTTCCTCATCAACTTCTCCTCTGCCTTAATGGAAAATTGGTAGGCTTCCTCCAAATTTCTTGGTGACACTAAAGCCAACTCATCTTGCAAACTGTATTTCAAACTATTCAAATATTTGGATACCTTTTCCAAATCCTCTTCACTATGGCCTGATCGAATCACCAACTTGTAGAACTCCTCCATATATTCTTTGACTGACATATCCTTCTGCTTCAGATTTTGCAATCTTCTGAAAAGATTAGTTTGATAATCTGCTAGAAGAAACTTCATCTTTAGTTTGGAAACCATTCAATCCCAAGAAGAGATCTTCTCCTTGTTTTTCTTGTGTCTTTTAGCCTGCATGTAATCCCACCAAATTGCAGCATGGCCTTTTAATTGTGTATAGACAAACTTCACTTTTCTTTCTTCTACAACTCCTTCATACTCAAAGTACTTATCCAAATCATTGATCCATTCAATGAGCTCTTCACCATTCAATCTTCCAAAATACGTGGGGACGTCTATTTTTGGTTTCGCTCCCACATTCATCATTGTTTTTATCAATATTTCTTCCACTCCTTCTGGTTCTTGCTCTTCTTCATCATCCGCTTGTGGTCGCTCTTCCTCTTCAACTTCACTAGCATCATCCACTGGTGTTCCTCTTTGTTGTGCCCTCTCCATGGCATCCATTCGTGCAGTCAAGTTTTGCAACAATTCAAAGACTCCATTATCATGTCCTCTTTTGCCTCTTCCTCGAGCTCTTCTACTTCTCAATGCTCTCGGTGGCATTCTACCCACTCCTCAATAGCCCCAAATCTTTGGGTTCTGATACCAAATTGATGGCCAACTGCAACAATGTCTATTATGCAAATTCAACGACAATCCAACTCTATCAACTTCTGGTAGAAATAAGGAACAACAAGTCCATATTACACCTGATGAACACACGAACTCTAGCGCCAAACAATATTATTAATAAACTAAAACAATGAATCAACAAGGAGGGTCGAGCAAGTTGGTCACACCATATAAGGTGACAAATATTGTCCAACCATATTACCCATGCTAACATTCAATAACAGATATTGAAGCTACAAAAATATGCTTCCTTCATTCGTTCCAAACAACAAACAAGATTTACATTGCAATGTGATAAAGGAAAACAGTAATTGCACATCCGTATAATACTCCATACATCTACTACAGACAAAGGCATTCAATCACAACAATAGAGAACTACGTTTTATTTATGTCAGAAATAACAAGCAATGAATACAAAGCAATTAGTTTAACAAGGGATCGGTTCCCCATCCTCCACCTTCATACAAACATCAACTTAACTTCTAGTGACCTCAACAACACACTCACACTTGATTATTCATAAATGCCAATACAAGTTCTCCATGTTCATGGTCTTTTGTCAGTAGTTCACTTCAATGACCTCTTCCCTCACTCCAACAACTGATTACAAAGACAACTAATCCAATCTTATTCATACCGGGTCTATTGACATAGCAACCTCCATCAAGCCAAATAAAGACCCCAGGGGTTTAAATCACGTATTCAACATTCAAGTGACTATCATTAAAAATTGCTAACAACTCAATCTTTATTCAATGCTGCAAATAATCATTATAAGGTGACAAAGAAAGGGGAACAAAGGCATATTCTATTGCTTGTTCAAATCAACAGTAAACAAAGCCTACAGTGTAAGTTTAGCAACATAGTTCATAATGCCAATTGAGGGCGATTGAGACAATCCCCAAATTCATTCAAATCAGTTTACAAGAAATCGATACTCAAAGGAATTGCTATTCCTTCCTCTAGTCGTGCTTTCCCTAATATCCATTCCTGTTTATTATCATTTCTCTTTTTCCTCATATTCATGTTGGCACCTCCTTCTTGCAAAGTCGATCAACCTCCTCCAAATGGTTTATCGTTTCCTACACAGGCATAACTGTCTAGGCCGAACTCCTAGCAAAGTATAATCAAGATGAAATTAAATCTAGCCCTACTGATTCAACCTCCAATAAGTGGATTGATACATACCGGCAACCAATAATCCCCCAACCAAATGTAACCATCCTTGTTTCTTGTGCAACAATCAAGAGAAAAATTCACAAACTTGTTACCACACCGAACTCGCCACTTGTCACAAGGCCAACAATGGAAAACAAAAGAAAGAAAAACACAATCAAAATTTGCAAACAAAAATGGGGCGATGCCCCTGCATTAGGCTCCCCAGGGGAAAAAACATGTGCTCCCGAACATGAGAGCATCAACCATAAATTATGTTGCTATTTTTTTCTTCCACGTCTTCCAACATCGCTCCAGAACTACTGCCATGTTTTCAAGTTGTTTTCGTTTGGTTGCCTTTTTCTTTTTGTATCTTCTCCTTCTTATGTCTTTTTCATCTACAAGCCTCCACAACTCCATCTCACATTCCAATATCTCATTGTCACTATTCAATTCCACATCCTTATCATTTTGTTCTTTAAAATTCTTTCCTTCAACAATTTCCTTCCAAAATTCAAAAGTACCAACATCAAAAGCAATTTGTTTACCTTCCACATTGTATGTACTCTCTTCTAGCTTCTTCCAAGTTGCTACCTCATTCTCCTTCTTTTTCCTTTCTTCAAGCTCCATTGTTGTGTCATCTTCATGGAGTGCTAATGCTTCTTCTTTCTTCTTGAGTTCTACATAAGTTTTCGCTTTTTGTATACCTTGCTACAATGTCCTCTTGTCATCCTTTGCTAGCTTCCTCATGATTCTTTGTTTATTGGACTTGCCCTCTTCTTCACCATGTCTTATATTATCACGTTCCTCTATTGTTGTCCCACGTTTCACTACCCACATTTTTTTCCATCTTCTTGGGCTAATGTCTTTCTATTTATGCACTTGGCCTACATTCTTGTCTACTTGGAAACTTTGTCATTTCTGCCATCCTTTGTTTCTATTTGTTGTCACAAACTCTATCATAAGATATCTAATCTCCTTCTTTACCGAGTTTCTTCTTCCAACTTGGCACCCAATTTCCATGGTCTTTCGATTGTCTTTTCTCTTTCTTAACTTGCACATTTACATTCCTATTTTCACATATATGGTCAAAATCAACATTCATACTCACATTTACCTCTTCATTGTCTTGTTGTTCCCACTTTCTTCCATCCTTGGCATCATTTCTTTTCATCTCTTCCTTTTTGTAGGTTTCCTTCATTTCTTCAATAACCCTCTCTTCATCTTTAAGTTCCTTACGATGTACCTCTACTGCAAACTATTTTCTTTTGTCTACTTGGCATACCGCTACAACTTGTTTCCTTTTTTTCTCATCTTTATCTTTGTCTATGGGTACTCTTCTTGCCCTTACTCTTATCATATTCAAGGTCTTGTTCTCAACCTTCCTCTTACCTGTATTCACATTCTCAAACATATCATTAGCAAATAAATCAAGAGACCAAGATGTCTCCTTAAGTGCCTCCCTTATGGACTCTTTCCTCTCCTCTTTACTACTTCCTTTTTCAAGTGTTGCTTTCTGCACATATTCTCTTCTCCATTTGTTTCTATCTTTTTTCAAGTCCTCTACAATCAAAACTTCCTTTATCACTTCTCGTACATGTTGCTCAATTGGAAACTCCAAATCTCTATAGGTTTTCCTTACACTTTTGTCTTCTCTTCTCAAGGCATCCTACTCTTGATGTCTTCCTTTCTCTACAACCAACTTTTTCGGCCACTTCAACCTCTTTTCCATGGGCCAATGCCAATCACATTTGTGGCTTCTTTCCTCAAGCCTTTGCTTCACCAATAACTTACACCTCTCTAAATCTCTTCTCAACTCTGCTATTTCTCTTTCAAACTATGAATCTTGTTTCTTCATATTGCCTTTCTTCTTGATGCTTTCCTTCCTAGTATGTTGCTGCATCTTTTAAATTTTCCTCTTTTTGTCTACCTAATACCTCACCTAGGGCTTCTCTTTTCTTTTCCTTTTCCCAGTCTTTTGGTACCCAAGTTCTTTTCATTAACCCATCATTTTGTAACACACATATCTGTCCAAGAATCTATGAACATAACTAACTTATTCATCACACCTTTTGCAACTCTCAACTTCCTCCTCCTAGACCTTTTAGACTCTCCCAGATCTTTCTGTCTCTGATACCAAATTGATGGTCTCCTATTACCTCTCAACTATCTACAATAATCAGAGACAAGAAATTTGAATATCTAAAGACAACAATAATTACCAAGCTCAAGCAATAACACTTCAATAAGCACAAAAACCTATGTAGCGGAATGTTGATTCATGATAAATGGTGACAAGAAAATTCAAACTCCTTCCTCATATAAGCAACATAAACTCAAAAACCACTAGCATTAATGACTAGAAATAGAGGAACAACACACACCAAAATCGCGCATCAATGGAAATGAAACAAAATTTAATTGCATACAATTCAGGGCAATAATTTTGAGCAAAGAGATATCAATGACCGCTTACAAAGACAACCAATCCAATCTTATTTATATTGGGTTTGTTCTCATAGCAACCTCCATTGAGCCAAATAAAGACACCAAGGGTTTAAATCACGTATTCAACATTCAAGTGACAACCATTAAAAATTGCTAACAACTCAATCTTTATTCAATGCTACAGACAATCATTACAA